>BDDC01000884.1:0-28116 GCA_001662425.1 Chlamydomonas sphaeroides | reverse complement strand
TCACCTCCCTCCGCCTGCTCCCTGGGGTGCCGCCTCACCTCCCTCCGCCTGCTCCCTGGGGTGCCGCCTCACCTCCTTCCGCCTGCTCCCTGGGGTGCCGCCTCACCTCCCTCAGCTCCTCGGCCTTCAGGGTTCCCCGCCCGTCCCCCGACCCCTTTCTCCTGCCTCCCGTCCCTCACCGCACTCAGCACGCACCTCTTGCCTCGCCTCCATTTCCTTCTCCCTCCCTTCCCTCCCTCCATACCCTCCCCGTCTCCTTTCCCCTCCCCCATCCCCGCAGCGTCTTTTCGCTGGACTTTGCCTACAGCGGCACCCCCTCGGCCGCGGTGCTGGCCGCACCCTGCGCCCGCACTCACTCCATTGGCATGAACTCGCGCGTCATCCACATGGAGGTGAGATCCAGGGGTGAAGGAGCGGGTGAATGAACGTGCGTGTCCCCTTGCACCTCGCCGCCCTGCAGCCGCTCGGCAAGCCCCCTGCCAACACAATAACCCAGCCCTTCCCACACCCCTTTCCCTCCCTGCCCAGGTCGCCCTCCTGGACGGCGGCTCCGGTCTTGCCCCCGGCTCCCGGCGGCTGGCGGTGCAGGCGCCCCCTCCCTCCATGGCCGGCCTCACGCCCCCGGGCCACTACCTGCTGTTCCTGCTCGCAGCCGACGGCAGCTACAGCGAGGGAGCGTGGGCGGTGGTGGAGCCGTGAGGTGGAGGTGCGGACCTGCGTGCCCAAAAAAAGCCTGGGGCAGGGCCGCCTGGGGTGAATGAAGGGGGCGCCCCGTCCAGGGTCTGCGACCACCTGCCGCCGCCACCGTAGGACCTGAGAGCCATCCACCACAATGAGTCCGGGCGGGCCGTGGTTGCCTGGAGGGGTTACCGCGCGACCAGGGCACTGCGCGCAGGCGTGGAGATAGCGGCAGGTGTGTGAGCGATCGCTTTGGTGGGGTGCAGGACAGGTGCAGGATGGGTGGTGGAGTGGACAGAGGAGGGGCGCATGCGGCTGACGGCATGCGGCTGACGGCTGACGGCTGGGTCAGTTGTTTGCTGGGGCCCGCACCCGGTAGTAGTTGGCGCCACACGCGCAGGTTAGCGAGCTGCGGTGCCGATCAGGGGGAATTCCTCTTGCGTGGTAACGAGCAGCTGCGCGGGGGCGTAACCGGATCCCGCAGAGAGTGCGCAATTTCGATTTCCATGTATGTAGTGTTGTGCGCTTGTGCGGCTGTGCGGTAGCGGCGGGTGAGGCGGGCCGCCGAAAGGCACGTGAGCAACGCAGGCGGTATGCGCACACGGGGGGCGTCACCGCATAGGCGCGCAGAGAAGGTGTGGCAGGGCGGGGCGGCTCGGGGGGCATGCCCAGGGTGTCAGCCCAAGGGGGTGTAACCTCATCCAGTCTCACACACTGGCTACGTGCTTGGATTAACAACGCCCAAGGCGGTGGCCCTGTCGCGCAGCTCAGCTGAGCTGCTGACGGTTACCACGACTAGAGCTGGGCGGCCTTGAAACCGTCGCTTCGATTCGTCGTCGCGAAACCAACTGCCATGAACAGAATTAGCGGCTGCGGATGTACCAAGCTCCCGCTGCGCCTGTGTGCTGCTAACTCTGCGCCGCATCTGGTGATGCGCACAAACAGAGGTGTGTTGCCCCTCAAGTGAAACTCTTCGAGTGATGCGCCCAGTGTCCAGGGTAACGCTTAACCCGGACGTCTTCATTGACGTCGCTCGAGCCTTAAACGCGGAACAGCCCAGCTGTCCGACTGCTAACCAGCAGCAGAGCCCACGTTGGGTACCCTGAGAACGCTTTCGCTCGTCCTGTGACCCCCTCACCTCTACCCTGCGTGGCATTGTGTGAAGCGACAGTGGGTTGGGTTACACTGCGAAGGTCACCCGGCCCCAACACCACCTGTAGGCTGCGGCCAATGCTTTGCATTCTGCAAGCACGGCGATTTCGTCCCATACCTCGTCCGCACCCCCCAAGGTTACCGGAGGCCAGGACACCCCTGCGGAACCAGACCATTGACACCCCCCCAAGAATGCTCTCAAAAAACTGGGATTGCACTCCCCGTCGCTGTTGCAGCGATACCGAGCCCTCGCGCATCCACCCTCACGCCGCACGCCTCTTCGCGCCCCTCCTGCTGCTCCACCACGCCAACACGCGGCCTCGACACTGCGCGTCCGTGGGGCCGATGGTCTGCCGCACTTCGGCGCCGGGGCCGCAGACCTGCCCGGCCACCGAAGGCGTCACATGCGCACATTCCGGTCGACGCCTCAGCCCCCCGGCCGCCTCACCACCTCGCCAAAAAATCGAGGAACGCGAACGAAGACAGCACTGTATTCGGCACCAGAGTGTCAAGACCACCGGCCCCTCGAGCACTGTGTTGACGTGGTTTTCCGTTTTATGCGCTGCGACGCTAGCCGTAGCGCCATATATGATGGTAGCGTAGACTTGATGAGCCAGCGCCAATGGCGCGTATGAAAGCGCGCACCGGCCTCGGCTCACACCGATGTCCCCGCTCTCAGCCCCCCCCACACACACCCATTTACCGACCTGGAAGTGAAAAGGCGCCACCTCCTTCCGCCCCCCCACCACGCGAGCTCCCCTACAGCCCTACTCCACGCACTGATGCCAGCCGGCCGCCCCCGTCACAGCCCCGCCGGCGCGTGCGTCCGTGACGGGTCCGACCCGCCCACCCCGGGCGCCACAGCTGGCCCAGCCGCCCCCGCCGGCCCTTCCCCTGCCACGCTCTCCGCCACCCGGTACTCGCTGAACCGCGCCACCTGCAGGGCAGGCAGGCAGCGAGGGGCACGGCACGGCAGCGGGTCCGTTGGCGTCACGGCGTACACTTGGACCCCGCGGTCCTCCTCTGGGCCCTCTCATCCCCTGCTCGCCGCCGTGTGCCGGCGCAGATGCCGCGGCACAGCCCGCCCCACCGCCCGGCGCTTCCCTGCAGCCCTCGACCAGCCCGCCGACCCGGCCCTGCGAGCCCCTCTCCTGGCGCCCCCGCCCCCGCCCTGCTGGCGCCCCCGCCCCCGCCCTGCTGGCGCCCCCGCCCCCGCCCTGCTGGCCCCTGCCTCACCCTGCTGGCCACCGCCGGCGACAGCCCCTCCGACAGCGAGGCCGACAGGTGGTGCAGGTACAGCACGTCGTCGGCGGCGTAGCGCACCTGGGCGAGGGAGGGAGGGAGGGAGGAGAGGACGTCAGGCGGCAGGGGTGCGGCATGGAGCTGTGCTGCTGGCTGGGACGGGTACGTGGGTCGGCAAGCTGGGTCCCAAGGGCGCGGCGCCATGGCCTGAGGTCGTCGTCGTCGAATAAGCGCATGTGCGCGACACACGCCTTTCCGGACGTAGATGCCCACGCCGCTCTAGCCCGCAAACCTGGCATGGCGCCACCCACGTTAGGCTGCAGGGGCCCGACACACCTGCTCCTCCGTCAGCGGCCGCCGGTCCCAGTACTGCGGGCGGCGGCAGCGGTGGCGGCGGCAGCGGGCGGGCGCAGCGTGGGGACATGTGCGCACCTGGCGCGTCCTGGACCAGCCCCCCGCGCCCTCTTCCGAATCCTGACCCTTCGCCCAGGCCCCAACGCCCGGCTCCGCGCCCGCGCGCCTGACGCACCCAACCTTGCGCCTGGGTGTCCCTCCGAGAGCAGCGCTACCCGGCCCGGCTGCGAACCCCCAGCTGCGCCACTGTGCTGCCCTGCTCCCTTTCCACTGCTTGGTCGTCCCCACTGCCTTCGCCCCTACCTGCGGGTCCCGCTACCACTTAGCTGGCAGCAGCGCGCCCGTTTCTCCACTTCACCCTTGCTACCGCTCCCACTTCTCATCCCTACCTGCGGGTCCCGTCCGAAGCGGTCGTGCGCCACCCGCTTGTCCACTGCGGTGGCGCGCCACGCCTCCCGGGCCTCCGCCCCCAGGTAGCCCTCCAGGGCGCGGCCCAGCCCCACCACGTAGCTCACACGGCGGGGCACCGGGCCGTAGCGCCGGTAGGCCACCTGCGGGCGCAGCGGGGAAGGGGGAGGGGGACAGGGAGGCGGTGTGTTTTAGTGCAGCGAGGTGGAGGACCGGGAGAGGAGAGGGAGGGGCATGCTGCCGGGGCCCTTTATGTTAGGGGCCTGGCACAGCAGGGCGCCATGACGGGGCACCATAGGCGGACCGGCCCCGTCCGCACCCCTAACCCCACCTCCTTGCCCCTCCACCACACGCCTCCCCCTCCTCCCTCACCTCTGCCAGCTGCAGGTCCACCACGCCCCCCAGCCGCACGCCGTGCTGGTGCCACAGCGCCTCCGCGTCGCACCGCACATCGTACGCCAGCTTGGCCACACCCGGGCTGGCCAGCAGGTCCCGCAGGCAGGCAACGGCCGGCGGGGCGGCGGCAGCCGTGGCTGCGGCAGCCGCCTGGCCGCGAGTGGCGGAGGCGGAGCGGGCGCTAGTGGAGCCGGGGCCCGGGCCCGCGGCGGCGGCGAGCGAGATGACGGCGTCGGGCAGCGTCGACGGCGAGTAACCGCCGCCGCCGAGCGCCGCCACGGCGGCGGCCGACAGGCCGCCAGCACCAGCCGCCGCCTGCGCAGGCGGGTGTCTGTGACCTGGCGCGGACACTGCTGCGGATCTTCTGGCGCTGGTGTCGGGTGCGGCTGAGTCGGGCGCCTGCACCAGGGCCTGGGTCTGGCGGGAGCGCTGCGCGAGGTTGTGGGGGCGGTGGTAGAAGGCGGTGGAGGAGAGCTTGCTGACATCGAGTAGGTACACCGGCGAGGGCTTGAGCGTGGGTGTGTGGGGGCCTGGGGAGGCGGCGCCGCCTGGTGGGGGCGGGGGCGCCGAGGAGGGGTGCGGCGAGGAGGCTGCGGCGGCTGGCGGCTGGGAGCGCGGCTGCGGCTGAGGCGGGGGCGGCTCGGGTGCGAGGGCTAGCAGGCATAGCTTGCCGTGGCGGCCCAGGTTGATGCCTGCGTCCGGAGTAGGGGCCGGGGCGGGGATGGGTGTGCTTGGGTGTTCCAGTGTTAGGTAGAACAGAACCCCACACGCGGCACAGCACGCGTGTGTGGGGCGACGCGTGGCAGCGTGTGCCCGAATAGAGACGGGGGCAGGGGCCGAGGTCGCGTCGGCTGGCGGGAGGGGCGAGCTCCGCAGCGTCCCCGGAGCGAGGGCGAGGGGCCCCAGGATCGGGCTCGGACCTGGGAGTGAGGGCGAGGGCCCCCCGTGAGGGCCCGGGGCTGCGCACCCTCTGCGTCCAGCGCGATGGTGCGGGCGCTGGACAACGCCACCAGCATGCGCTCCAGCGACTCCATGTTGTCAACCAGGTGCGCGATGCCGTAGGCCTGCGCGGGGTGGGAAGGGGGTTTCAGAGGAATTGGAACTCCCGCGCCTGTGCCGCGTGCCGGGTGGTCCATGTAGTGCCTCAACTGTCTCCCGGCCTCGAGGCCATCAGCGGGCATCGCATTCCACGCAAGCCGTGCGGTAGGGGAGCGGCGTGAGCTACCGGCATGGATGCGTGGATGCGAGGATGGGTATCGAGGGCACGAGCGGCGGTCCCGACATACCAGCCCGGGCTTAGTGGGATTCTGCAGAGTTATGGTGCTGCCAGGCGCCAGCACCGAGGTTGCGAGCTTCTCCCACGCTTGGCGCAGAAGCGAGGAAGCCATCGCCGGTGAGCGTGCGCCGGCCGGTCTCAGGTTGATGGTGGGTGTTAAAATTGCTGGAAATAAGAAAAGATGACAAGGGCGAGCTGTATGGCACTTGTGCGCTCAGGTGTCACGACAGCTCAGCTGACGTTGTTTCAGGCTATGTGTACGTTGTGTTTTGTAGCGCTAGGTAGTCACCGTGAACTGGGTGTGCGAAGGACGGTGAAACCAGGTATGGGGAGAGGCAGTATTTATCGAGAGTCGGCAGCGGGGGAAGCATGGGGAAGGCGCGGTTTGGCACACGCCTGGTCAAGAGGCGCCGGGAGAAGGCTAAGTAAACCTTTAGTTCACAAGCTGCTGTGCTTGCATCATTGCAATGGACGCTCCTGAGGCTCAGGTTGACGCTACCAGCGATGCTGACAAGCCGACAGACGAGCCGAGCACTGGCAAGGCCTCTGAGCCTGAGCAGAAAGCTATGCCGCCACCGCCACCTAAATTCAAGGCTCCTCCCCCAAAGTTCCCAACTGCTGCGAGCGGAGATGGCAAGCCGGTGGCGCCAGGCAAGCACAGCGCAACACAGTCAAAATGCCCCTTCGGCCATAATGGATGGACAGCGTGGACTATAACATGCCTCCTGGGCTCCGTGCACGACAGCGCGGCTGGCCCACGCCCCGCCAAGCCGTCGTCAGCCCTTCTCCTTGCCGCTCCACCCCTCGCTGCAGGGCCGACCTCCGCGGCTGGCGATGGCGCCTCTCAGGCCAGCGCCGTCGCCTCGCCCCCGTCAGCCCCGGTGACGTCCGCTGCCGCTGCGGCCGCGGCGCGCGCCGCCGCTGCCGCGGCGGCCGGCGCCATCCCGGGCCAGCGCGACCGCGTGATCGCTCAGATCACGTCCGCTATGGTGCGGCCATGGCTGTGCTGCCCCTACAACACACAGCCCATGTGCACCCCATGCCTCATTGTCTGGTGCTGGGTTCCGGCCACGTGCTAGGCCACGTAGACGTGTCCTTTCCCCATGTGGTGACGCCCAGGCTCGGAGCGCACGCATCCCATACTCGGAAGATGTCACGCCTACCACGCTGTAGCCCCCGTATTCGTGCCCTACCTCCCAAACAGCGACTCCCTGGCCTGCTGCCCCCGTGTCTCGTCACGCCACCCCGCAGTACGCCAAAGCAGCCGCGGCCCAGGCAGGGGGCGAGGGCGGCGAGCCAGGAGCCGACGGCGCCGCAGAGGGGAGCGGCGCGGGCGTGCCGGCAGCAGCTGGCCCCGGTCCAGGCGCGGGCGCGGGGCCGGCGCCGGCGTACGAACCGCCGCCATGGAGCGGCGTGCCGGAGGGGTGAGGGAGGCCCGGCGTGGTGTCGAGCGCGAGCGGCGCCGTGGGCCGTCCTTGGGGCCTCTGTTCCAGCGTGCTCGCAGGCTGGCGATGCCGCGTCATGCGGTGCCTCGACTGCACCCTCGATGGGCGGGCCCGCCCCCGGGCGCCGGCGGCTCCCCGGGGGAGCAGCCAAGGCCAAGGCCGCCTGGCTACTGTCCTGGGGCCACACAGCGTCGCTGCCCGTGTCACCGACCTGGCCCGGCCCGCTGGGGCTACCTGCACCCTGGGGCTACCTGCACCCTGGGGCTACCTGCACCCTGGGGCTACCTGCACCCTGGGGCTACCTGCACCCTGCCAGCTGCTGCGCCGCCCGCAGCTGGGGATGCAGGGCGTGGCATGGGGCAGCTCTGGGGCCCCCGGCCTCGCAGGGCCTCGCAGGGCCTCGCTGCCCGCGTGTTGCCGGCCCCACACGGCCCCCTCCCTGGCCACCCCTGCCCGCCCCAGGGTGGACTACTCGCTGGAGGTGCTCAAGAACGGCACCATCGTGGAGGTGGGGGCCAGGGGGTGTACGCCAGGGGGGGCGGTGGCAGCAGGGCGCACAGGAGCACGGGGCACACCGTCCAGCGGAGCATGGGGGTGTAATGGGGCACCGTGGGGTTCACCACAGGGGTTGCCACAATGGGGCACCATCGTGGAGGTGCGGAGTGGTCGCGAGGAACGAGGCGCAGGGCATGGAAGGGCGGCGCACGACGATGGCACGACGCCGGCCAGCTGCGCAGCCCAGCTCCGGCACCGCCCAGACCGGCAGCAGGCAGCAGGCGGCATGCCCGCCACACTGCTGCTTCTGGTCGTGCCGCCAGTACCGGCCTGTGAGAACCGTGTGCTCCTCCCGCCCCTGCTGCCCCAGACTCGGGCCGTGGCCTCGCAACCCTTCTACACCTTTGGTCGCAACCCCGCCGCCGACTTCACGCTGGAGCACCCCTCCGCCTCCCGCCTGCACGCGGTGCTGCAGTTCAATGGGGACACACGCCAGGTGCGGCACCCCGGGGGGACATTGGGGGCCGGGGGCACGGAGAGGGGAATGCTGCACGGAGACCCGGCGGGAGGGTTGCGGCTCGTGCGCAGGGGCTCGGAAGGCCAGGGAGGGCGCAGGGGCGTCGATGTTGCGGCCGGCAAGGCTGCGGCGCCGGCGTCGTGCTGGGTCTACTTCCGTCAAACAACCTCCGCTTGTCAAAGAGCCGGGGCCCGGCTGCCGTACCGCAGGCCTTTCTGTACGACCCGGGCAGCACGCACGGCACGTTCCTGAACAAGCAGCGCATCAAGCCCAAGGTACGGCATTCCGCTGTATCGTTGCAGTACGGGAGGGACCAAATTTCGAGGCCATGCCAGTGCTGCAAGAAGCTTGGGGCCTGCAAGGAGGTCGGGGGCTGCAAGGAGCCAGTGGGCCTCCGAGGGAGCCGCCCCTCCTCACGCCGCACCGCGCCCCCCTCACGCCCCCTCCCCTCCACCCCAGGTGTACGTGCCCCTGGCGGTGGGCCACACGCTGCGCTTCGGCACCAGCAGCCGCATCTACGTGCTGGGGGGCCCCTCGGACCTCATGCCGCCCGAGGTGCGGCCGGAGAGGGGGCTGCGGGTCTGCCCGGTCCGACCCCGGCCCGCCGCATCAGGGGGCTCCATCGTGCATGACGCGCTGGGGCGGGCAGCGGGCAACCCCGCATGGACGCCCACTTGCGCGCAGCTCTCTCCCGCGCCCCCGATTCCCCTCCCTGCTCCCCTACTCCCGCAACCCCGCAGGGCCTCAGCCGGGACCAGCGGCGGCAGCTGGCGGCGCTGGAGGCGAGCAAGCGAGCCAAGGAGAAGCAGCAGCAGGTGCGGCGGCGGCTGGGCGGATGGGCTCGGCTGGGCGGATGGGCTCGGCTGGGCGTGCACAGCGGGGCCGCCGGTCCGGGTTGGGGCCGCGCGCTTGCGCCGCTGTCCCGGCCGCCGGCCCCTGCCGCTCCCGCTGTCCTGCCCGGCACGCCATGATGGCTCCGCCCAGCCCAAGCACCCACTGCCTAGCACCTCACTGCGTCGCCACGTCGGCCGCCCGAGCCCTCCCCGTCCCCGCCCCGACCCCGATCCCTGTGTGTGCGCTCCTCAGGCGGCGCAGCGCAGCATGACGGCCGCGTTGTCGGGTGGCGTGAGCTGGGGCCTGGGCGAGGGCGCCGACGACCTGGACCTGGAGGCGGCGGCGGCGGACGCGGACGCCGTGGACTGGCGGGCGCTGGTGGCGGCGGGGCACAAGCTGAACGAGCGGCAGCAAAAGGTGGCGGACAAGATCAGGTGGGGAGGGGGCGGGGAGGGCGCACGGGGCGAGGATCGAGCGGCAGCAGGAGGCGGCGGGGGATATCGGTTGAGGATGTGGGGTGCGTGGTGGGTGGTGAGAGCGCGTGTGTTTGCGTGTTTGTTTTGTTTTGTGTGGGTAGGGCTCAACGGGTCGGGCGCAGCCTCAAGGCAGCTGCCCGTGTCCCGCAGGGGCAAGGAGTGGAAGATCTCTAACCTCAAGACGGAGAACCAGCGCATCAGCGCCAAGGAGAAGCAGGAGGGCGGGCTGACGCAGGGCCAGGCCACCACGCTAGCGCGCAACGAGCAGGTGGGGCCTCGGTTGGTTGGGGCCCAAGTGAGGGGGCGGTCAGGGCGGCAACGGCGGGTGCAGCTGCGGTTGCTATGCATGCAGCGGGCAGATGGGTGGGGTTGAGGCTGGTGGCCGATTGCAGCGGCGACGAGGGGCGCGACTGGAGCTGCTCTGTAGATGTGGGGCAGGTACCCCAGACGTACTTGTGAGGTAGTAAGAGAATTCAAGACTGGTTAATCACCTCGGATGTCTGCGCTCGTGCCGTGACCCTGGTCCCTCCCTCCCCCGATCCCCCCCTGCCCCGCAGGTCATCGACAAGCTGGAGGAGGAGATGGAGGACCTGGAGGAGGCGCTGCGCGAGAGCATCCGGGACGCACTGCTCAACAAGGTGCGCGCTCGCGCGAGTGTGGGATGTGTTGGTCGGGGTTGTTGGGTTGCTGCTGCTGAGGGAGTGCTGCGATAGTCGCCCTGTGCTGCCAGGCGCTTTGCGACCGAAGCGTTGGGGGCCCGGCGCTGGGGTGGCAGCATGCCAGGCCAAGGACTGGCGTGCAGGCGCCGCCCGGCGTATCAAGCAGTCGGCAGCGTCCATGGGATGCCGCCGCTGTACCGTAGCGCTTGTGGTGGGCGCTGCGAGGGGCTAGCTCGCCCCAGCGCCTCTTGCCGTCGCTGCTGCAGGCGCCTGTTGAGGTTGCTGCCGCACGTGGCGTTCTGTGTGGTGCCACAGAAGCGCGAGGCCGAGGCGGAGGCGGGCGGTGCGGCCAAGCGGCGCAAGGGGTCGCGCCCCGACAGCGACGACGAGGGCGGCAGTGACAGGTGCGGTGGCCTGGGTGCGCGCAGGTGGAGAGCCAAATGGACATCGGGTCGGCGCGAACGCATCGCATCAGGCCAACAGGACGGCGTGGCGGCTCGCTGTTCCCAACCCATTGCGCTCAAGCTGGGTGCATAGTCACTGCGGCCCCGTTGTAACCACCGGTCCCAGTGCGCCACAGCCATGCTACGGTCAGCACGCACCCATGATGGCCACGTGACCCAAGTGTTCCCTGTGCCGCGCCCGCAGCGACGACGACTTCTTCGACCGCACCGCCGGGGGAGGCGCCGCTGCCGCCGCGCGCGCCGCCGCCAAGCGGCACAAGGCAGGCGCCGGCGCCGGCGGCTCGGGGCCGGCGGTGGCCACCGTTGAGTCGGCCGAGGGGCTGTACGGCAAGAAGTGAGAGCCGCCGCCGCAGCCGTGACGTCAGGGCCGAGCGCCGGGGGCGAGGGCCAGGAGCATGGCGGTCCAGGCATGGCGAGCGACTACGGCCGCTGGACATGCCCGTGGCGCGTACAGCTATGTGGGCCGGCCGATGTTCAAGCCCCGTCCCTCACGCCCGGCGTGTCCGCAGGGAGCTGCTGCTGGAGGATCAGAAGCGGCTACAAAAGGCCATCGAGGAGGAGACCGCCGCGGTCGCCAGGGCGGCGGCTGCAGGCGCAGCTGCGGCGGCGGAGGCGGAGGCAGCAAGGGCGAGCGCTGAGCCTGCCGACGCGACGGCCGCGGAGGCTCAGGGCGCGGGAGGGGCTGAGGTGGCGCCGGAGGCGGCGGCTGAGCGGCAGGAGCCGGGGATCGACGGCGCCGCGGACGGCGGCGGCGCGCCAGCGTCGACGTCGGGCGAGGGCGACGGCGGGGGCGAGGACGGTGGAGGGGGCGGCGGCGATGGCGCGGGTGTGGACAGCCTGGACGCCTTCATGGCTGACATGGGGACGCAGATTGAGAAGGACAAGGTGCGGGCGCTGCAGTGGGCGCCTTGGGGGGGGGCGCTGCAGTGGGCCTTGCGTGGGTGCTGTGGTGGCGGCGGCTGCCGCCCTGCGCGCGCCTAGCTGCCGCATGCCCTGACGCCTCGCACCACGCTTGCCCTGACGCCTCGCACCACGCTTGCCCTGACGCCTCGCACTGCGCTGGCCCTGACGCCTCGCACCGCGCACGCGTGCCCACGGCGCCCCCTGTGCTGACGCGCCTGGCGCACCGCCCTCGTTGCCGTTGCGCCCTGCCCTGCAGCTGGCCTCGCTCAAGAAGCAGCTGGCGGAGGTGGAGGTGCAGCTGGCGCGGGTGACGCGGCTGCTGCGGATAGCCGACCCCGACGGGTGGCTTAAGCCGGGCAGCGCCGCCGCGCAGCGCGCGCGCACCGCCGCCGTCGCGGCGCTGGCGGAGGACCGCCGGGTCAAGGCGGCGGCGGCCACGGCCGCGGCGGCGGCGGCCAAGCGGCGCAAGGAGGAGGAGGTGCGGCAGCGGTGGCGGGGCTGCGCCCGTGTCGGCTCCCTGGGGCAGCTGGGGCGATGTTGCACGGTGTCAACGGCACCCGGCGCTGCGGTTACGCCGTTGCTGCTACCTCCTGAGGGGGCATGTCGGCGGGACCCAACCCGTCATGTGGCTGCTGGGCCTGTCCAGACCTGCTCCCCCCGCACGGCTGCATCCCAGCATGTGGCTGCTACCTGCTACCTGCTGCCCCTGCTGCTCCGTTCCGCCTGCTGCCCCTCCTTGCGCAGGCCGCCAAGCAGGCCGGCCTGGTGGAGATGGAGGAGGACGACGAGCCGCCCGCAGCCGACGGCAGCGCCGCACCGGCAGGCGGCGCAGGCGGCAGCAGCGGGTGCGGCGGCTCGCTCGTGTGCGGCCTAAGACTTTCTGGGCGCGTCGGCGGTCGCGGCAGCCTTTGACGCGAGGAGGTGGCCTGTGCGTTGCCTCCGCGTGTAGCCTCATTCGCCGGGCTTGTGTGACGCGCTGCCGGGAAGTTGCGGTGGCAGCTCGGGGCGGCCGCTGTCATGCTGCCAAACCAGGATGCTCACTCAACCCGTACCTCCCTTCGCCCGCTGCTCCCCGCACAGCGCCGAGCCGCCGCCCGCATTGGCCGCCGATGGCGCGCCCTCCTCTTCATCGCCGCTGCCGCCGCCATCGGCCACGGCAGCCGGCTCCGGTACCGCCAACGCCATTGCAGCAGGCGTGCTCATCATTCGGCGGCCGCCGGGCGCCGCCGCCGCCAAGTCAGCGCAGCAGCAGGCGGCGGCGGCGCGCCGCGGCGCTGTCAGCTCGGAAGCGCGCTCGGCGGCGGCGGCGGTCATGGCGGAGATGAACGCGGGCCCCAGCGGCCCGGCGCTGGCCACACGGGGGCGCGGCCTGGCCACGGACGAGGGGCTGCCGACGGGAGGCCGCGCGGCGGCCGCCAAGGTGGGGTTAGCCGCGTGTCTGCGACGCGTGCGGGCGCCACATCAGCGTTGCTGTTGGGCAGTGCTCCGGTCCTGCAGCGGTCTGGCGTTCGTGAGGCTCCCCTTATTGTGTGCTGTCACGTTCCCCGCAGGCGGCGCACGGCGGCAAGGCGGTGGCGGGGCTGGCGGAGGCGGCGGTGGCGGCGGACCTTGAGGTGCTGGCGGCGGCGCGGCGGCGGCGGGAGGAGATGGCGGCGATGGAGGAGGCGGAGGCGGCGCAGTGGCGCCCGCCGACAGGGCAGCAGGGTGACGGGCGTACGAGCTTGAATGACAAGCTGGGATACTAGAAAGACGACATGCTGAAGTGCTAGTGGCGGCCGTTCGTTCCGGCAGGTGCACGAGAGCCTAGGGGCCGGGCCAGGGGAAACAGATAGGCGCGAATGCAGCGCAATGCAGATGCAAAGTATAGGAGGCTTGGGTGATGCGGGTGACTTCTTCACACAATGAATTCACACGCGTGCCATGCAATGCAGGAAGTGCAACAGTTGGCCGCTGTCATTGTACCAGATCCTTAGCCGCAAAAAATTACATTGATATTCGAGGTGGACGCTCGTATCAGACACGCAGACGAGCTATCGGCGCAGAAGTTGTTCATTTGCCGGTTAAGGTACTCTTTGACGATGGTGGCCTTCAGCAAGGAGATTGTTAGCCAGCGCTTGGTCATCATCGGCGTGGCGCAGGTGCGGAGCTGCGGACTAGAGCCGGCAGGCAGCACGCAGGCAGGGTTTCCAATTACAACCAGAAGGATGCCAGGAGAGGAGCAGAGACCACCTTGCAACAACCGCTCTGGCACCCCGGGTGCTCAGCAACCCGACCAGTTAGCGGGCGTCCTTGAATGGCTGTGTAGAACGGTAACGGGAAGTGTTGCACACATGTAGGCTGCGCGGTTAGTGGGGACGCGGCGGGGACCTGGCAGTGCCTTGCGATGCGCACTTACCGTGCCGTCCCCGGTCGCTGGGCTCCAGCGGGACAGCAGGCAGATGAGAGCTGCCAGGGACCGGCACCCCATCCACCGCCAGCCGCCAGAAGACCTCCTTGTGGCGCGGCTCCCACCGCAGGCCACGCCACAGGCGGTTGAACGCGCTGTACAGCAACGCCAACGCAGCCGCCGGCGGCTCCGCCGCCGGCGGCAGGCCCAGCGCCTCACGCACATAGGCAGTGTGGCACGCCCGCCGCTGCTCCGCCACGTCCGCCATCTGTAGCAGCGTGCCAGCCCGAACGGTGAAGTCCGCCAGCCGCAGGGGCTCCCCATCGCCGAGGGGCCAGCCCAGGCGCGGCAGCAATAGGCGAGTCACGTCGCTCGGGGACGGCGGCGGCGAAACCAGGTGAGGGGCCGGACGTGCGTGCTGGCCGCCGGATGCTCGCCGCGCAGCCAGCACCTCCGCAGCGCTTGGGGCACCTGCGACAGCATGCCTTAATGCAGCGTTTTGGACAACCGTGTTCTGCATGGTCGTGCGACGAAAGGCGGTCGGAGGATGGAAGCCGATGCAAGCAATATGCAAGCAATATGTCCATGCAGTCCAATGCAACGGAACACCGGGGTGCCATTTACACACGATATTCAATCGTATCAGACACGCAGACGAGCTATCGGCGCAGAGGTTGTTAAATTGCTGGTTTATTGGCTCTTTGCTAGGTACTCTTTGACGATGGTGGCCTTCAGCAAGGAGACTGTTAGCCAGCGCTTGGTCATCATCGGCGTGGCGCAGGTGCGGAGCTGCGGACTAGAGCCGGCAGGCAGTAGGCAGGGTTGCTTTGTGAACCAAGGAATCGGGCGTACCAGCCACTGGTCGCTCCCGGAAGTAACACGCAGTGTCGGTGGCCACGCAGCTTTGCACATGAAGCTAGCCGGGGAGCTCCATATCGCAGCGACGCCAGTCGCTGAGAAACCTCGTGGGATTTATGCCGCGCGCCGTTGCTGTTGCCTCCGCAGGTGTTGTTTGGCTGCCTTGTTGGCTTCATCCCTCCCACGGCCGTGGTAAGTAAGAACATGGGATGGAGGCTTCAGCTGCTGCGAGCCTCCGCGACCGCGCCGGAACGCTGCTCGCACCAGCGACACCCCCTACACCCGCCGGCCCCGCGCCAGGTTCACTACCGTAGCATCATCTCCGCTCACCTCCAGTTCACAGCCAACGGCGTACTGCAGGTGTGCGGTGGTTAGCATGCATGCGCCGTGTCGACGTCGGCCCACCGGCCCACCGCAGCCCTGTGAGAAACATGAATCGTCGCCGCAACTCGGCCGCCGCGTGCGTGGGCCTCGCTACGACCCCTTCTTCCGGCGGTGTTGGTACAACGGCGCAACGCAGCAGTTGCCCTCAGTCAAGTCCCACAGACCTGCAACGTACACACGAGATGCCGTTGCTGGCCGTTGACCTAGTGACGTGTCGTACTTGTGTGGCACTGCTGTGTCCAGTGCGACCGGGCCCTTCACAGCCTGCGCCGCACCGCGAGCATTATGTCAAGGGGCTGCCGATGCGTGGAACTCTAATGCCGGGCACCGTGCTGCCTTTCGCGGAGACGCATTTTGATCCAACACAAACGCGCCCCCGGTAGCTCCTCTTTCGTTCGGACCTAGCTGTGCGTCCCACCGCTGTGCGCCCGTGCTGCATTCCCACCGCCAGGCACTGATGGGCGTGTTGACGCCACGGATGGCTCTGGGATCCACGGGCCTGGCAGCCATGGAGATCATGGTAGGCGGGGCCAAGTGGCGGGGGCAGACAGCGGTGGCAGCCGGCGGCTCAGGGGTCGGCATTCTCACACGCACGGTACCCATCCTCCTCGCTTCGCCCAATCACACACTTGCAATTCATGTGCGCATGCGCTCCCTCCGAAAGCAACCCTCCCGCGGCCCCCGCCGGCAGATGCTGCTGGGCACGTGGCTCAACGGCGCCGCCTTCCTGCCCGCCGCCTTCACGGGCGTCACATCCCCGCTCGTCGTCAATGCCGTCGGCAACCCGCCTCCCAAGAAGCAGACGGAGAAGAGCCCCACGCACAGGTAGGGCTTTGTAATGTACACCCACACAAATGCGGCTGGGAAGGGATTCATGTACGTACCGATATGCCCAATCGGCACCCGAAGGCATACTTGGGGGATGTCGTCTTGTTGTGCGAATGAGCGCCATGGGCTCCAATGAGCCCCGTGGGCGGAGTGTCCCGCGATGCTTGGCAGGGACTTGGGCTGTGGCGCTTTGGAGGCGCGCGGGCGGGGGCCGGAGGGCGGCCAGTGGCGGTCGCCGGTCGGTGGGCGGGGGCCGGGCGGAACGGCCCCGCCGGGCGGCTAACGGCGCATGTATGCACGGCGCTTCCAGCCCTGGGAGCAGAACGGAGGCGAGGTGTGCGGTCCGGACCGGTTGCACCCTCGCGCTGGAGAGTGCGGGGAGAACCGCACGGGGGAGCGGTGATGTCGGGCCGATGTTAGGGCTGCAAAGCGCGGCACTGGGCTGGCCGCAAGGCATGCCCGGTTCCCCAGCTAGCTATCGACACACCCAGGGCCGCCACACGACGAGGAAGCCCAGCCACTGACCTCGATAATAATTGCGCAGCCAGCGCCATGCGCGCACAAGCAAGCCGACCGGCCCCCGGCCGCCCTTCGCCGCAGGATGCTGCTGGCCTGCGGCGCCACCATTGTTGCGGGCCTTGGCATCGGACTGTACGGCCTCGCAAAGGTGCGTGCGGCGCACGAGTACGGCACTTGCGCCCGGACGCGGATACGGAGGCTCTCGGGGGAACGTGGGCCGATCCGTTTCCGGGCCGAACTTCGGTTGCCCTGGGCGCTGCTGTTCGTAACCGCCAGCTGTCGACCACATTGGCCTTGGCATGCTGTCCACCGGCACGCCGCAGCTACGACGCCAGGCCAACCTACCGCTGAGCCTCTAACCTGCTCGCCGTAACCGTTCCCTGTCGACTCGTCAGGGCTACAAGGCATGAGCGAGGCACGGGGCGAACCAAGTGCGCAAGACGACATGAGGGCTCTTGCAAACGCCTGCGGGAGGATCGGCCGCCCGCCCTCGCGCAACTGCTCCAGGCCGGCTCGTGCAGCGCGGGCCAGATGATTGCGACGCCGAGCCGGGCGGGAGCCGGGTGGTCTCGCCAGTGCTGCCAGCGGCCGCGACTGCGATCTCGGCAGGCGCTGGGCGTTACTTAGCTGCCGGACGCGGCTACGGCGGACCGGGGTTGCGGGATAATGATGCATAGGCGCGGCCTGCGGCCGCGGCCAGGCGCCGGGCCTCCCACGACCCAGGCGTGGCGAGCGAGCCGGTGTTGGCGGCGTCCGAAGTGGGGGCGAGGGCGGGCCCTGCCTGCTGGACGGGCGACAGCTGTTGCTGGCGTACTAGCGAGGCTTGCGGACCGGAGGGGGGACCCGCCGCTTACCCGACGTCAGCGTACCCCGCCGGCTATGTCGGGGTGAAGAAACTCGTGTGCGAGCAGTGGCAGCAGCGGTAACCGGCGTCTGCCCGCGGCTCCGCGCTCAAGACAGCGACGTGCCATCCGCTGCCGCCAAGATTGCAAGCCCTGCTGTCTGTATCGACTTGGCCAGCAACCAAGCCAGAAGACGTGAGCCGGGATGAGCACAAGTAGCCGAACAAGGCGCCCTTATTCAGCCACGGGCAGGAGAGACTCCGCTGGCCACGAGCACCGGCCACGACGTTGAACACGGTCACATATGCACTTGCAGCTTCATGTCCTCTTGCTGCCGCGCCCGGTCACCAGCATCGACAGGGGCGCCCCTGAGCATCAACACACCGTGCACACCGTCAGTGCCGTCGGTCATTATGCGTTTATGCGTTCGGGAGCCATTGGTGGCATACATCCTTGATAGGGCAAACAGGTAGGGTGCGCGTCGCACTATGCGCCAGGCAAGCAGGTGCTTACAGTGAGAGGCCCTGCTAGACCAACGCGGCGGCAGCCAGCAGGCGGCCTGCTGGCTGGTGGATAGCTCATGCTAGCGGTTCTGGCAAATTTTGGGGTTGAAGGGTTTAGGGTCTAGGGTTATGTTGAATCACACGCAGCCGCTAAGCGCATTTCAGCGTCAAGCTTTGCTCGCGCGCTTACGCCCAAGCTTAGTGTCGACCGGCAGCGGGGCGCTTGACCCTCCTGCTGCCGCCGCCTGCCGACGCAGGCTTGATGGCGGCGCTTCCTGTACTGCTGTGATGAGCGGGGTCCTAACGCTGCATTGCGGGTGCCTTGTTGCCCTTCGCGCGCTGTTGTTGATAGCCCTTGGCGGGGCGGTCGTGCAAGCGAGCATCGCATCCTGACAACCTGACCCCGCTGTCCCCCACATCTCGCCATCCCCCGCATGTATGTCCATGCGTTCATTCGTTCTCAATATTCTGAAAGGACGTAGTAATTGAGTGTGTGTGATACCCAGCGGCCCAATCCAGGTGCGACTACCGCAATGCACGGCACATAGGCACGCACCTCTCCCGGCGGCGGGGGGAGGCTGCGGCGTGTCGTGCGTGCGCTGCTAGCTGCAGATAGAGTGCCGCGGCCTACTCTGCAGTGCGTGTGCAGCGGGAGTTGCACAGCCCGCCACTGGTAGTGGAAGTGCTGCCCACACCCCCATTGCTTTGGGTCCACGCCGCCGTCTAACAAGGCACTGCGTAACACTACTACGTATTACAATTATTACAATTTGCCCGCAAACGCCACCGGCGGCTCGGCATGAGAGACGAAAGGCACGTCCAAGCGGCGGTTCACGCAGTGTGCAGTCATCCCGCCGATGCAACTGATCCTTGCACATGACGCGTTGCTACAACAGGCACAAGCAACCGTAGCACGCACTACGATACCAACTGCCGCCATCGCAACCCACTTGAGGAACGAACAAGCCAGCCAAAAGAGGAGAAGCTGCTGCATGCCGCGAAAGAACATCATCCCTGGTATAGCTAGCGCGCACGGCGCTTGCTTGTGCGCTCCGACCAAAACACGAAACACGAATGCATATGCTACGCTGGCATGCATTGGACGAACAACAGCTTGCAGCGTGGAAAGCCAGGGAAAGCCCCGCATGCCAGTGGCACTACTACATCTATTCACACAAAAGCTACGAACAAGGTTAGTTCAGGCGACATGCGCCTCGCTCACGCCGCCGGCACGATTTCGATGTGGGGATGCGCAGCCTTCGACAGCCATGCGATGTGCAGTGCAGAGATACGTGACGAATGCAACAACTCGCAAGCACATGCTAGCGCAGTATGCATGACCAGGCCGGTGGTGCGGCACAGTGCCAACACCTGCCTGCCCTGGCCAACATCTTGGCTGCACGGACAAGTTTTCATGCATCGACATCTCAGAGCATGAGCCCGGCTCGCTCCAGCCCTGCACGTGCTCGACGAAGCCTTACGGGGTGCAGGCAGAGCCTACAAGATGACGCTTGGAATAAACCGAGTATAAATTGATGTGTTGGAGGCCCACATCGACCACAACTATTGCAGCGAAAGGGCTGAAACTAACGGCTAATAAGGAGGGGTCACATGACCGGCCTCCAAGATCACGCAAGTAAGCAGGCAATACACCCGGGGCTTAAGCGCTGCTGCCGCTGCCGCTGCGCCCCCCGCTGTGGGGGAGCAGCGCCGCCTGCCGCGTGCGGGCAGCAGCGCGGCGGCTCTGGCTGTTGCTGCGGCGATGGAGGCCGAAGATGAGCGCCAGACCCACCAGGCCGACCACGTTGATGGCAAGCGTCAGCATCACCAGCAGCACAACACCCAGCAGCGGGCTGCCACGGAACCACGACTCGGCAAAGGAGGCGAGCGACCAGGACTTGACCGCCGCCGTCGCAGGAGACTGCTGCTCGACGGCCTTGCGGCGGGCGTCAGGGTCAGCTGGTGCAGAGCCCGCAGCAGCCGCACTGCCAGCCAGCGCTGCCTGCTGCTCGGCTGGCTGCTGCAGCCCAGCGGCGGTGCTCTGCAGGAGCACGGCGGCGTCCTCTGCCTCACGGGCGCGCAGCACCTGCCGTGCGCTGTCCATGCTTGCAGCCCAGCTGTCGGCGAGGCCCATGCTGGCGGCCACGCGCATGGCGTCTTCGCTGGCGAGCTCCCACTCCTCCTCCGTCGCGCCCTCGAGGGCCTGCTCGTCCAGGGCCGCGGGCGCGTTGATATCGCGCAGGGGCGCCAGTGTCCTGATGGCGGCGCCCAGGCAGCTGCTCTCGTCCCGCGCCATGGCGGCCACACGGGCGGCGTGTGCGGCGGCGTTATGGCCGCTTGACGCCAGGTCCAGCAGCTGCGGGGCACGGGACACGAGCCGGGGCCAAGGAGCAGGGCGGCAAGGCATGAGGTCAGGCGGGCCAAGACGCATGCGTCGCTGCAACGGTGTGTGCATGCCACGTCACCGTTGCAGTACTACGCTGCGCTGTTACATGTATGGCCTGGCTGGCCGCTGCCGCGATCCGCGACCACGCTGCCGTCGTCGTCACGCTGGGCATGCTCGTTCTTTGCGGAGCTGTGTATGCAGCACGGCAGGTGTGGCACTACTCACGATGACGGACACGCCCTCGTCCTTGACGGCCTCCACGGCCTGCAGCGTGGCGCCCGCCATGTCCTCGGGGTCCATGCACTCGGCCAGCATGGCGTCCACGCTCTCCAGCAGACCGCGGCGCGCAGAGGCAATGACCTCGAGGCGCTGCGCCAGGACCTCATCGCCGTACTCACGGAAGGCGCGGGCGGCCTCGAGCTGCGGCCAGTGGGACAGCGGTCAACAGGGGCCGGCCCAGCAACACACGAGCTGCGCGAGAAAGAACGCAGCACAGTGTGGCGCCTGCAACGCAGCAGACGCGCATGCGACAGGGTGCAGCAGTGCGCCCATCCAGGTCGCGTGCTGACCTGATAGGGGGCGGCCTCGTGGGCGAACAGCAGCCGGCGCGTGGCGTTGGCGGCGAGCGGGCCCAGCGCCAGGCGCAGCGTGACGCTTGACTGGGTGGTCAGCGAGCCGACCACAAAGGTGATGTTGAGGCCCTCGGGCAGCGTGTTGCCCGAGGGATCGGACAGGTTGCGCAGCAGCAGCGTGACGGGCCGGTTGGCGGCCAGTGTGTTGACGGACGACAGCGGGTGCCAGTTGAACACCAGTGCACGGCCCTCGCAGGTGGGGATGATGTCGGCTGCAGCGGGAGGGACAGCGGTGCAGGGGCATGGAAGGAGCATCAAGGCAGTTCTCGTTGTGGCGTGTGGGGCAGCAGGTGCTGGTGCAAGACGCCTGCATAAACGGCATGGGCAGCAGGCTGGGGCGTCCAGGGGTTGAGCTCTGGCTTAGTCACACGCACCCTGCGGCACTATCGTGCGGCTGTTGTTGGCCTGCAGCACGGAGGCCGTCCAGTTGAAGACGTAAGGCACGCGGCAGTCGAGGGGCTCCGTGAAGCCAATGGCGATGGGCTCGCCTGTGTGGATGGGGGCCGTGGGGGCGGCGCGGGCACCAGGTGCAGCAAAGTCAGCAGCGCGCGGCCACCCACACACGCGTGCCTCAAAGCAGCACGGCTGGTTGCCGGCCCACAACTAGCAGCACACGGGCCCGCATCCCTGCTCCAGGCGCACGCCGAGCGCCTGGCGGCCTCCATCAGCGTGCCCGCCCAGGTAGAGCCTGCAGAGCTCGCATCTATGCTCGCTTGCTGCCATCGCCTTCCTCAGCCCCTGGCGCCCCGCTCTCACCTGGCATGTACGTCATATTGGGCCACAGCGAGTTGAAGACGGGGATGGGCGGCCTAGTGTCAACGCGGACGGACACGGGCATGCCCTCAACGCGGTTGTCATTGGTCGCGCCTGCAATGGGGCCGGGCAAGGTGGATGCAACCGGGGCTGTCAGCACCAGGCACGTAGGGGCAACCACTGATTATGGACCGCCCGCCTGCATATCAGCGATGGGGGCCAGGAGAGCCGAGCGCCCCTAGCCATGCATCTCCCGGGGGCCTTGACCGGTCGCACCAGTGAGGTCGGTGGTGCAGATGACGACCCAGCGAATCACGTAGTCGCCGTCGGGCAGCCGCCACTGCGAGCAGCGGTACGCCCGGGGCGGGTTCAGCGCTTGTGCGCCGCACTTAGCGCATTGGCATGGTCACAACAACCTGGCAGCCCGCAAACGGCACCCGGCACCCTTGTGGGCAACCCCCGGCTGCTGCGTCCGTCGTAAGTTTAATTTGCGGACGCCCGCACCGCCTCCGCGTTCCGCCCGCACCATCTCCCAGTTGAACACGCCCCGGCCGTATCCGTCCTCCAGCAACACAAAGTTGACCACCGTGCCATTGGGGTAGCGCAGCGGAGACCAGTTCAAACCATCGCGCGAGGGGGTCATCATCTCGATTACCACCTGCGTGCCACGTCAGCACCATCGATCACCACCGCGGCGTTAACCATGAGTCACGTGGTGCGGTCGTGAGCAGCCCTCGCTGCAGCGCCCCAGCGCACGCATGGACGTTGTGAGACACTCTGCGGCTGACCGTGCGAGGTCCAAGCAAATCCCCAGCCCGTTCGAAGTTCCTACAACTTATCCCTGGCATGTACATCCCCAGCCCACGCAGCTTGCCGTCGGGCAGGTCCATGGCTGCCACCCTTGGACCCGCACGGCCGGCCACCCTGCCACCGCAAGCAAATGAAGCCACCTCCCCGCTCACCCGGGTCCGGTTGTCGACAGTGGCGTTGAGGCGCGAGTTGGTGTTCCAGCGCGTCACCGGGAAGGCCGGGTTGGTTAGCTCCAGGGTGATGTTCTGCAGGGGGGGGCGGGCAGGGGTGGTTGACATGGGGGACTGTGCACCCGGGGACGGCCCGGGCGGCTGTGCAGTAGTAATGGCGGGGCCTCACAGTACACTGCCGCGGACCGCATCTCACCCGCGACAGGGCCCGGTCCGAGGCGTTGTACACCAATGTGCTGGGCATCGGCTGCGGCACAGAGGCGCGAGGGAAGGTCGGGTGGTGCCCGCAGGTCAGCAGCGGTGAGGGGTCGATTGGCACATACATCCACCTAGGGTTATGACTTGGGGTTGATGCCGTGTTGTGAAGCATGCCCTGCCTCCCCGCCGCTCCCTTCCCTCTTCTCCTCCAGGCAGCCACGCACCCGCGTCCATTGCACTTGTGGGCAGGGGCTGTAGCAGCGCAAGTTGATGGTGGTGCGGTCCAGCTCGCCTGCGAGGTGTGGGAGCAGCAGCAGGCGGCGAGCCGCAGCCGGCCGGTGACGCCAGACGCGCAGCCCACAAACGACATCCCACCTGAGCGCCCGCATATGCCATCGCGCCGCCCCTGCCAGCACCCCACCACGCCGCCGGCCCGCCCCACGATCGCACCCTCGCAGGATGGGCTGCTCATGGTGATGTTTATGGAGCCGCTGGTATAGCGCGGGCTGCACCGGGCCGACATGAGCGCCTGGGGTTGGGTGGAGGGCGGGGCGCGGCAATGGAGCTCAGCCAGGACAGCAGAGCTCCGCCCGGCCTGATTTCCTCGCCTCATCTCAGGTTACATGCACAACACAAGAGAGCGCGGGGCAGGCACGCGAGGGCACTGAGCTCGTCAAGGCTGCCAGCTCCGCCTCGCTTGGGTCCCACCTTGCTCTGGCGGGCATAGGGCCCGGACAGGGACATGGGCACGGGCTGGATCCAGGGCGAGCCCATGAAGTTGACGTAGAGGCTGTTGGTGTTGGAGCCGTGCTCTGGGGCCACCTGAACCGACACGGACTCGTCCGTGCCGGAGCGGTTCTCCAGCAGCAGCTCGACTGCGGGTGGGGGGCAAGCGATGGGCCAGCGGGGAACAGCGAGGGGTCAGGGTGTGTGCCGACACCGTTGCGGTACACGTGCAAGAATCAAGCACGCGGCCTCGCTCCGGAGCAGCCCACGCAAGCAGCTGCCGCCGCAGTCCGCGGGCCCCAACAGTGATGTGACTCACACAGCGCCTCGTCGCCCTGCTTTACATTCTCCTACGGTGGGGCCACGCAGTGCGGGCGCACGTGAGGAGGTAGAAACCCCGGCCAGCCCTCGCATCTTATCGACACGTGCAGACGCTATTGACACAGACACGAGGGGAGCCTGCACGCCCCTGGCCTCGATGCGCGGGCTTCACGCTGCGCCCGCACCGCCGCCAGGACCCCGTGCACAGGCCCCGGACCCAGCAGGGCAGTGCGTGGCTGCCTGGCACCCACCACCAGGTTCTGGTCGCCCAGCACGCTCATGCGGGCGTCCTGGCGCCTCATGGTGCCGGGCACGTACGGGCACTTGGAGCGGCCTGCGCAACCACAGCACAGCACCAGGGCGGCGCGAGGCACCGGTCGGTGCGTGCCCGCCCAGGGGCGGCGCATGCGGCGCAGCGGAGCGGCCGCAGGGGGCGGCAGGCGGCAGGCGGCAGGTCTGGAGGCGCAACATCACAGCCCATACCACCATCGCCCCGCCCTGAGCCCTCCAAGATGCACGTCGCTGCAGGCCAGCCGTCGTACCGGCAAGCGTCTCGAACATGGGCGTTCCGAATGCGAGGTCGGGCTTGACCTGCGCATTGGGGGCGGCGTGCGGCACACCAAACGCCATGGCAGCGCCTTGGGCCGCGAGGCGAGGCGAGGCGGAGTATCCGCGTGACCCGTTGCCCCCACCCGCGCGGGCCGCTCTGTAGCCCGCGTCAGCACAGACTTCACAAACACCAGTATGATGCGCACGCATACCGGCGCGCTGCCGCACATGCAACGCAGCAGCGCCCAACGTGACCATGTGCGGATCGATGAATATGATCGAGTCTATGGAGTTGAATCGTCGGTGTATAGATGGAGTTCGTTGAGTCTATCAAGATACAACGGCTGGCTCCCACCTTGACCAGGTACTGGTCGCCAGCGTCCTTGTCCACCAGAGTGAAGGCAACCACACGCTCGCGGTCGGTCTCCTGGTTGAGGATGGATCCGAACTCCAGCTCAAAGCCGTACGTGTTTGTGTCCTCCGTCTTGAACCTGGGGGCACGCCGGCCGCGGTGGGGGATGCGGGGTGAGATCGGGCCAGCAGGGAAGCGCGTGCCGATAGTACGGGGCCGTGGCGCGGTAGGTGGGAGGTTTTTGTGGAAGGACGCAGTGTGGCACATAGCCGGATCAAGCAGAAGGGTCATATGATGGGTAGCGCGGGGGTTACATGGACGTGCTATGGGGAGCAGGTGCAGGCACAGCCCGGGCCGGATCGGGCTGAGGGGTCGCTTTGCACGCAGCCTTGCTTGGCACAGGCCTGGACGGGGTGGGGAAGCTGGGCGGCGGCGTCTTCTGCACGAGATGCGCCGTCTGCTTGCAGTCAACAGGTTGTGTCGACGAATCGCTTGTCCCGGAGTTTGGGGGCGACGGGCGGCACTCACGAGGCGCCAATCTGCGGCCCGCCCTCTCCGCCGCCCTTGAGCGAAAATATGTCCTTGAACTTAATCTTGAAGTGGACCTTCGTGTTCAGCAAGCTGTTGGTGGTCATCCGGTACGTGTAGCCGGCACCACCTGAGGGTGCCGCAAGGACAGGACAGGTGAAATGTCGGGAGGGCCGTGTAGGCAAGGGGATGGGGAGCCGGCAAGGCAACTGTCGGGGACGGCACGAGGGCGACTTGGGGCGACTGGGGCCGTGGCGCCTGCCTCCCTCCGTTCGCACCTCCCGAGAATGAGATGGTGTTGAACTCCACGCCGTACTCCTCCTGCAGCATGTCCAGCTGCTTGGCGACGGCCACTGGAGGGGCCACAGGGGTGGAGGGCGTGGGCGCATGCAAGCGGGCGGGGGGGGGTGCGTGGCCGTGGATGGCGGCCCGGAGGGCGTGGGCGCAGGGTAGAACGGGAGAGGCGGCACGGGCGCAAGGGGGGAGAAAAGGCGGTACGGGCGCAGGAAAGAGGTGTGCCCGGCGCAAGGTGAAGCGAAATGCAGCCTAGCCTAGGTACGGAAACACGGTGCGGACAAGAATCACGGCGGGAAGGTGGCCTCAGTGGCGCAGGGCCGGTCTGGTCCGCGCCGGCTCGGGGCGCGCGGGCGGCCTTGTGTCGCACCTCCTCCCATGGCCGCCTTGGCGCGGGGGTTGGTCACGACGTTGCCAGAACTGGAGGTACAGGCGGGAGCACAGGCGGGCAGCGAGGAGCGGGGCAGGGGCTAGGGGTGCGGTAGCCAAGATGGTGGCAGTGTGGGGGGAGGTGTGAGCCTCGCTGGCAGCCTGGCAGCCCTCCCTGGCTGCCACCCCACACGTCGTGGCTGCGGGCCGTGGCTTACCTTGTGGCGTTGTCCATGTAGGCCTAGGTGGGGACGGGCAGGGAGGCAGGTAGGCGGGCGGGAGGGCGGGAGGGAGGGAGCAGTACGCAGGGTGAACGGTGTAAGACGCCGGAGGGCACAGCGCAGGACCGGTGGCCGGAATGGGTGTGGGCGAGTGCGAGCCCCCCGTGCCCTGCCCGCCCCGAGCCCCATCGGGCCGCTGGCGTGGCTCGAGGCTAGCTGCCGTGGGTGACGCACCTGCGCGCGAAGGCCCAGGGCCTGCAGCCTGCAGAGGCGCGGTCAGTTGCAGGTGGGGAGGCCCGTTAGCGACACCGAGACAGCGACAGGGGACGAACTAACGGCTAGCTCCCATGACCTGCGCCCGTAGACCCACCTCTCGGGGCCCTCGTAGTAGCCCTGCTTCCAGACCTTGGACGTCGTCAATCGCTCCTTGTCGATGCCACGGTCGTCGAAGCCCTCGGCATACCTGGTGCCGCGCGGGCCAAGCGCGCACAGGACGTCGTGCGAGGCGGGTTATCGCAATGCGAAGTGTGGGCTGACCGCCGCAGGGCCATCACACATAAAGATTCGTGAGGGCAGCACGGTATAACCGGCGGTGCAGCTCAGGCGCTGTGCGGCGAGGGCATGCGCGGCACGGGAAGGCAGGCCGACCAGGGCGGTCCTCTCCTCGCACCTATCAGGGCTGTCCTCCAGGCCGTTGTGCCAAATGCCCTCCACCGCGCCCTGCACCAGGCCGTTGATGTCCTGCTGCCCCACCTGTGGGACGCAACCGCGGGTTCAAGACGGGAAGGCGGGCCTCCGAGTGAGCCCGGGCCATGAAGCGAGTGCCTCTGGACTGCTGCTTGCAAGCGCCGCCTGGCCTTGGTCGCACGCATGGGTCGCACGCATGGGCGGCAAGGCACCCGCGCAGCCTCGGCCCCCTCGCGGCGGCCGCGCGTGACGCGCCGCCCGCTCATCACTCTGACCTTGGCCAGCAGCGCATCTGGCATGCCATATGTGTGTGTGTGTGTGTGTGTGTCAGCATCATATCCCGCCCGTGACGCTCACCCGGTAGTTGGGCAGCGCCTCGTCCTGCTCCTTGGCCATGGTGGTCAGGTCCTTGTGGATCTTGAGGATGTCGTTCCAGCCCTTGAGCCCGGAGCGCTGCGGGGGCAGCACAGGACGGTGCGCAGGCCGCATGTCCGGCGATGCAGGGGGCCGACGTGCTCGGGGCGGTACAGGGCGGTACGCCGGTGAAGCAGGCTCGGAGGGTGATTCTGGCTATGAGGCGCAGGTTGCTCGCATTGCGTGACACCGTGCGTGGGGCCATGCTGCGAGGTAACACAGCGGCCAACGCCATGGCTGCACATGCACTTCTGCCGCAATGGGAGGGGCCTGCCCCACCCTCCGCCAGCCTCCCAGCGCCCACCCACCATGTTGGCCAGCATGGCTGCGTCCACCTCCACACGCGGCTTGCGCAGCTCTGCCGCCATCTGCTTGTTGAGCTCGGGGATGACCGTGTTCTTGATGTGCGACACACTGCGGGCAACGAAGCGCGCGGGGAGCAGCATGCAGCATAGCAGCAGCACGCAGCCGCGCCGTGCGTGGTGTCTCGGTTGCAGGGCCTGGTTGCTCAACCCCGCTGCCCGCTACGGCCTGTCCGGACCTGTGCCAGGCTGTGCCGTGCATGTTGTCGCGCAGGTCCCAGCCGGGGATGCCCATGGTGGCCTTGGGACGGCAGGTGCCGGCGTCGAGCAACAGCTTGTCCTGCGGGGCGCGGCAGCAGCAAGCCATTATCGTATGGGAGTCGCAAGGGTCGTTGGTTTAGCGATCGAAGCTGGATGGTCGACGTAATCGCGATGACAACCTGACACCGGCCATGGCAGTGGCGGGGGCTAGAGATGCAGGTAGGGGTAGGGCCCGGCACATCCCTGGCCCGAGTAGTTGGGACCACGGCGAGCACAGGCCGCTGCGCCCTGGGAGTACGCCAGCCAGCCCAGAGGGCGGGCTTTTGCGACCAGGCGCGGCTGCACCTCCAGGACCGGGCCCGGAGCGTGCGCGTGCACCATTGGGTGTCGGTGTGACGGCCACCATGCAGCATCGCACAGCCAGGAGCGCCACCATCCATCCAGCATCTCTCCCGAGCTGGCTCCGTGGGTGTTCCAGTGTTAGCTGCTGGCTCCGTGGGTGTTCCAGTGTTAGCTGCTGGCTC
>BDDC01000883.1:20003-34579 GCA_001662425.1 Chlamydomonas sphaeroides | reverse complement strand
TGTACGACCAGACGCCCAACACGGGCGTGCGCAACCAGCTCATCCGGGTACGGCATGACAGCTGCACGCATGACAGCTGGGGTGTGCACGGTCGTGCTCGCTAATCATGCACTCATGCCACCTTCCCGCATACGGGACGAAGCGCGTCCTAACGTGTGGCCGCCCTCCGCAGGGCGCCTCCTTCGAGCCGCTATGGAGCCCTTCCCAGCTGGCGGCCCGTGGGTCACTGCCCGCTGACGTGGCGGCCCAGGTGGCGGCCGCGCCCGACGAGGAGGCGCAGCGGCAGGTGCGCGGGGCTGGGGAGGAATGGGATGCGTTCCGGCACTGGGCTAGGCAACGCTAGGGCCACGTGGGCAGTCTGGGCCCACGCCGAGCCCTTGCCGACCACGCCTTGGCCCACTGGCCCTGCAGGTGGTGGAGGCCTGGTCCCGCCGCTACGTGCGGTCTTCTGTGGAGACCAAGATCCAGGGCCGCCAGCTGCTGACTACGGTGCCGCCGCCGGAGGGCTCGTTCGCCTTGCGCTGACGAGGCCCGCCGCGTGCCGGAGGCGAGCGGTAAGGTGCTAGGGCACCATGTGGGGGCCAAGGGCTGTGGGGAAAGGGGCACGCGGCGAGGGGCGACGGGCTGGGGCCAGGAGGTGCTGGGGAGGGGCCAGCTTTATTTGCCTGCGATGTGCAGCTGTGGGGCCTGCTTGGCATGGCATAGGCGAGGTGGATTGTGAGCAAGGCGGTTCAGGTCACGGCGCCTGCGTTTATTGAGCAGGGATGCGGTCGCCGGGTGCAGTGCTACCCCGGTGGCGAGGGCAGGAGCCAGGAGGGGTGTGCGTGTGGTGCAGGAGGCAGGGGTATGCTCCAAGTGCGTGGTTTATGGAAGACAGGTTGGCTGGCGGGCAGGCAGGCCACAAACCTGCGGCGCGCTAGGATGCGGCAGAGATTGCGAGTCGGCAGAGTTGACAGGGCTGGCCGGCACAGCGGCCGGCGGGCGGGCACACCCGGGTGGGCACACCGACTGACCTCAGCAACGCGGCAGCATATGCACATACCCCCCTGCACATACCGTTAGCGTCGCGGTGGCCTTGAACAAATCGGCATCTGTGTACTCTTCAGTTGGGCAAATGCGATGCTGCTGTGACGGTTGTGAGCTGACGCGGTGTTTGACGGGGTGATAGCCGGGGACAGCAGGGCTTTGGGTACGGGAGCCGGACGACGACCCGCGCGAGTGCATGTTTGCCCAAGTCTTCCGCACGCAATCTCCTACTGCCTAAAGGTTGCACTGCCATTGCGCTTGAAGATGCGTGCTTGACGACGACTCGCCGAATGCTCCGGCGAGCTTTGCTGAGGTTGCTTTTGTTTGCAACAGGCTTATTAAACACATGCACTGCCAACGATATAGCAGACAGTGCGGCTGTGAACGCAAACTACTGCGCGACCGGAAATTTTACGGCGCTGTATGACACGATTACGCTCGACCTCAAGCCGTGGCAGAGCTCAGGCATAACGGCTGACCTGACGGACTATGTATTGGGCGACGCGGTACGTGCGAGTGTGTACCCATGTCCCGATGGCCACGCACGGATGTCCTACTCCCCGGGACAACCGTCGGGGGCCCTTGCGCTCCAACACGCTATACGTCACTTACACGTAAGCATTCCTTACTCTGAAATATCGCCGTATGCATCAGGTATGGAACCGTCAGGTGCTGCGGAAAGGCGCGGGCATCGCCTTCAAAGATGGCGTGCCCTACCTGATCACAGACCCAGCCGACATCAATACCACAAGGATAGGACATCATAAGGTCAGTGCTGCCGATCTTGTGTCCACTTTCGCAGTCGCTATGTCCAGCGGCCAGCTGTCCCCGCACCTCCAGCCCCACCCCGACTGTCTGCCATGCACATGCCCTGGCGTACCGGTCCGTGCCTAGCCTGGGCCCTGACGCGCGCCCGCATCCCCTTCCATCGCAGCGCCTAGTTACGGCTCACCTGGCGCTCTTCGCAGCGCTGGGCCGCGCCTTCGGAGCGGCGCTGCCGGACGTAGAGTTCGTGGTGGCCACGGGCGACACGCCCTCCTCGGCGCACCACCGCTATGCCGCCGGGTCCGACCGCCACCTGGCGCCCGTGCTGCGCTTCTGCAAATCCGACTCGTTCGCAGACGTGCTAGTGCCCTACATCCACTTCTTCAGGTAGCGTACAACGCGCATCACCGCGCACGCCCATTGAGCTGAGCGCTGGCGCAGGGAAACGGCGTGGTGCTCGTGCGTGTGCGTGCGCCCAAGCCCACGCACTCCACACGAACCCCTCCACCGCCCTGCAGCCGTAACTTCACGGCCACCATGCTGTCATCCATTGGCTCCTTCAATGCGCAGTGGCCCTGGGCCAAGAAGAGGTCGCAGCTGTTCGGCAGGTGTGCCTGCATGGCGGGGACTGGGGCATGGGGTGGGGCGGGGACTAGGGCGTGGGCCCTTGTGAGGGAGCAAGCGCAGTAGGCCGCAGGTGCGGCGCCCGGCTCGCGCTTGCTCTGGGGCTCACACGCCCACCCTCCCACGGTGAATCCAGCGACCTCGTGTGTGCGTGTGTGTGTGTGTGTGCTCAATCATAAGGAAAGTAGTCGAGTAACACGCTTGTGTGCGTTGCGCGCAGGTTCATGCTGTACCAGCGGGCCGTTGACAAGCGGGCGGCCGAGCTGTGGCGCGAGGGCGCGGGCGGCAGTGAGATCTGCAGGTGACGGTGGCACGCGCAGCTGCCTGGGTGTGTTCAATTGTTAAGTGGAACAGAACCCCACACACGGTACAGCACGCCCGGGGTAGAGTGGCGCGTCGGCCGTGCGCAAAGGGATGCGGTTAAATGCGCCAGTGCGGAAGTGGCGCGGTGGAGTGGTGCGTCGGCCGTGCGCAAAGGGATGCGGTACTATGCGGCAGTGTGTGCGTAGATGCGCGTGTGCGGGGCATCGGGTGCACCGCCAGGGCGGGACAGGGCGCATGTTCGAGGCCTGGTTCCCTGATTGCCCTGCCTCCGCCCGGTCACGGGGGAACCAAGCTACCTCCAACCCTACTTCCCCCCTCATCCCCACGCACCCCCACCCCCCACACTACCGGCCTCTTTGTCACCCTCCTGACACCCCCTCCCCGGCTCCCGCCCCACCCAGGCCGTCAGCGACCGAGGGCCTGCTCTTCTGTGACGTGCGCAAGCACTACGTCAAGGAGTACGCGCCGCAGGCCAAGGCCGCCGGCGTGCCGCTGGATGTGTTCGGGGTGAGGACTGCAAGAGGTCGGGTGCGCGCCTGCCGGTAGCTGCCACGGGACCCCGGTGCAGGCGCCCCGGCTCGCTCGCTAATTCGCTGGATGAGGGGCTGTGTTGGATTTAAACCTAGCAGCGCTGGTGCGGGGCTTCATTGGCGTCGCGGCCTGGCGCGGGGCGGTGGGCACGGGGCGCAGGGCTCGCTGCGGCCTCAGTCGTGGGTCGGCGCCGATGAGGGGTGTTGGAGGCGCGCACACGCGCTGTGCGCCAGCGCCGCAGCTCGGGCAGCAAGCCGCGCTCCCTTCGCTCCCCTCCCGCCATCACAACCGTCCCCCTGCAGCCCCGGGAGTCCATGGCCCACCACGCCTCCTTCAAGTGGCTGCTGCACCTGGACGGCCAGTCCTGCTCCTCGCGCCTGGAGCAGCTGCTGGCGCTGGGCAGCCTGGTGGTCAAGGAGGAGAGCGGTGCGTGGCTGGGGAGGGAGGGCACAGCATGAAGCAGGCGCCAGATGCGGCCGGCGCGGCGAGGCGCGGCGCGGCGTTGGGCGGATCGGGGCGCGGCAGCGCGGGGTTGCTGGCGGCGGCCAATGCCGCGTAGGCCGTGCAGGTGGTGGGCGGCTGACGCCATGCCGCCGCTGCGGCCCCGCCCACATGCTACATGCCACCGCACGCTCCACGCGTCGTCGCGGCTCACGTGACAGGCCTGCTGCGGCCTGTTGCTGCCGCGCTCTGCTGTGCAGTTCATCCAAGCAAGGCGGCGCTGCCTGCCTGCCTTTCCCCCAGGCTACCGGGCCTTCTACCACCACCTGCTGCAGCCACACCAGCACTACCTGCCCTTCTGGAAGAAGCGGCCCGAGGTGTGCGGCCGGGGGCGGAGGGGGTGCTGGAAATAGAAATAGAAATGGTTACGACGTGTGCAAAGCACATATCGTTGCATTCAGGAGGGCGGGCGTGTATGGGGTGGGCCCCACGCCTACCACCGGAGGGGGTGCTGGGTTGGGCGCAGCAGCAGCCGGGTGCCGTGCACGCAGCGCCGCACGACGTGCTGCGGCGGCCGCAGTCCGCAGCGGCGTGCCCATGGCACCCCGCAGCACGCTGCGCGCCTCCTCGTCTGCTGCACCCAGCCCGCCCAGCCCAGCCCAGCCCAGCTCGCACCCGACCTCATCGAGCCCAATCATGCTGTCCTCGCTCCTGGCCTGCCTCGCTCCGGCTCAGGAAACCGCCGAGGTGCTGCGCTGGGCGGCCGCACATGACCGCGAGGCGGCGGCCATGGCCTCAGCGGCGCAGGCGCTGGCCGCCACCCACCTGCACAGGCGGGCGCTGCTGTGCTACTGGTTCACCCTGCTCAAGGTGGGTGGGGAACTCGGGGCGGCGCCGCATGCTTGGGAGCGCCAGGAAGCGCGTAATGCGAGGGACCGCGTGCACGGCAGCGTGCCATCAGCGCTGTGGCCCTGCTGGTGGCTCGTCTGCTGCTGATCGTGGTGGCACACGGTCGACGCGGGGGCAAAGGGGCGGGCCGCGGCGGTGGCGTTGCACGCCCGGAGGGCCCGGCAGCGCGCCAGCGCTGATTACGTGCTCGCAGACTGCGGACCGCGAGCCTGCGCGGCAGCGCGCACCGCCTCTCACCTGTGGCCTTGTGCCGATGCCCTGCCCTGCCCTGGCCTGGCCTGGCCTGGCCTGGCTACCTGGCAGGAGCTGGGCTCGCTGATGCGCTACCGGGTGGGCCCCGAGGCGGGCGAACGGCGGTACCCCACCTGGCTGCCGGTGGCCGACTACATGGCGGCGGAGGGCAGCGCGGAGCTGGCCCGGCACCACATGGCGGTGCGTGCAGGGGGCGGGCGGGCTTTTACAAGGAAGCCAGCAAGGGGAACATGACGGACGTTTGATAGTGTGAGTTAGTGTCGTATGCACGGCCAGTGCACGGCCGTGTGGCCGAGTGGTCCGGAACCACATGCCGTGGGGTGCGCGGGTGGGCGGGCGCTTGGCTGCCCATGGAAGCGGAGCACAACGAGCGCACACGGCGCGGGCGGCGAGGTTGCCGGGGACCCGGTGCGGGACGAGGCAGCGGCGCAGTGGCACGGAGCCGAGCGTCCTGGCGCACGGGCTCAGCAGGCCTGCGGGAGGCACGGCCGACGCGCGGCTTGGAGCGCGAGCAACAGCAGCGCCGATGTGCCGTACTACAGCGTAGCACGGCCTCGTGCGCGACTCCGCACCGTGCCCTGCCCTTGCCCTGCCCTGCCCCCGCAGCACATGGAGTTCTGGGAGTAGGCTGGCGGCAGGCACGGCGGCAACGCCCGCCAGGCCGCCCGCCCGCAACCACTTGTCCGGCCAGGCGCCCCGGGGTGTACCGGTACTCGGGTCCGCCCTGGCCGGCGGCCTCTGTAGCCAAGCGCCGTGTCTACGCGTCGGCTGACGTCCGGGCGGACCGGGGGCGCAGGTGTGCACTTCCCTTGGACCCTGGCCCCCGGACCAGGCGCCGCGGCGAGCAGCCCGCTCCCCCATCCACCGGGTTCGGACGCAGCCGCTGCTGCCATTGGCCACATCGGTTGTCTCGGCAGCATGCGTGATGGGCAAATGTCGCTCACGGTAGAACGGCAGCAGCGTCGCGGCGTGGGGCGACGGATGGTCGCAGTTGCACGGGGCCCTGTGGCGGCCGAGTCGACCAGTCGACGCGCTTCGCCGCGGCCCTGGTAATGAGTCGCAGAGCTCTGCGCAGCAGGCGACGTCCGAGACTCTGTGGCGTAGCGTGACGGCGTACCCATGCGCGGGCGGCCTGCTAGCCCTGGAAGCAAACAAAGGGAAGCACAACGGTGCCGCCAGAGCGCAAGGACGGGCCCTTGGCCCGGTGGGTCTCGGCAGTGTGCTGGCCAGGAGGTGCTCCTGGAGCTGGCCAGGAGGTGCTCTTGGTGCTGGCCAGGAGGTGCTCCTGGTGCTGGCCAGGAGGTGCTCTTGGTGCTGGCCAGGAGGTGCTCTTGGTGCTGGCCACGAGGCGCGACGGGCTGTGAGGGTTGCGGTTGAGGCAGTGCGCGGGCCTCGTCATGCAGGCTGCGGATGTACCGTACTGCCAATAAATGTTGGTGAACTTCATTCGTGAAAGGCTTCACGAACGCGTGTCACGGCACCAAGATGGGCTTAGAATAAGGCAGCTGGTCAAGAACATTTGTGCCGACCGGTAGGGGGACGCGGCGCCTGCGGCGGGCGGGTGGCTTGTGCGGCGGGCGGCGGGGGCTAGGCGGGAGCTCGGCGGGGGCTAGGCGGCAGCTCGGCTAGTTCTGGCGGGCTGCACCGTACCGAGACAGTGGGTTGCAGGCAGGATGCATGTGCGCGGACAAGGCGGTTGTGGTTTCCGACTCAGCTGCTCAGCATCGGTCTGCTGCGGCGGGCTAAAACCCTAAGACAAATGCGAGCGCCCCGCTTTGCGGGGGTGAGGTGGGGTTTTGGTTGCCGTCACGAACCGTGCCACAGATGGCCGCGCAAGCCCTAGCCGTCACGAATGTTACATGTCACGGGAGCTAAGATCGGCCTCTCTTTCCAGCGTCCCGAAACATAAGTTCACAAACTTTTTTGGCAGTGCGGTATGTGAACCAAGTAGGGCCACGGGTAGGGCCACGCCGGAGTGGCCTCTTGGGCCACGCAGCGACCGGCCGAAGCGCAGCGGCAGTGGATGGGCAGGAGGGGAGCTGCGTCGCGCCGCGGCTACCAGGCAAGGAGACCTGGCAACGCCACACTGCAAGACATCATTGCAATCCAGACGCCGGCAAAAGAGCGCAGCGGTTGGCAGCGGCCGACACTTGTGGGCCGCACCCGCACAAACCCCGTTATCGTGCTGCCGAGATGAGGTGCAGCGGTGTACGTGTTGTGGCACCTAGGTCCGGGGCCACCCGCCTGCGCCGCCGCCGCCGCATGCACGGTGTGGTTCTGCCTGCCTCACTGCCTGCCCACGGCCCATGCGCCCATGCGCCAAGGCCTGCCTGCCGAGCCACCCGCACGCCTGGCAGCAGGGGAGCGGCTCGTCGCCCCTGCAATGACCTGCCGCAGCCAGCCTGCCGGAGTCATGAGCAGGGCAACAGTGCGCCGGAGCCCAGCACACCGACGGAGGTAGAGATCTCGGGCCCAGGCCCTGCTTGCTACGGCACCCCGCTATGGGTACCTCGTGCCCGCCGGCGCCTTCTTGATCAGTGTCAGCGCCTGCAGCTCCTCTGCCAGCGGTGGGGCCACAGCGGCGGCCTTGCCGGGCGTCAGCGGCGCGCTGGCGGCCACCGTGCGGCGCGCCACAGCGGCCTCGTTGCGCTCCGACGGCGCATCGCCGGCTGCCGGCTGAGCGGCCTCCGCTGCTGCCACCCGCACCAGGAAGATGGGCGAGGCGGCGGCCTGTCGGAAGGCCCACGCCGCCAGCCAGCCGCCGTGCAGCGCCGCCAGCCGGTCCACAGGCAGCACAAAGGCCCCTAGCGCCTGCGGCTGCTCGCTGCCGGGGCGCAGCACGCTGAGCTGCGAGTCCCTGCCCAGGATGAACATGCTGCCGCTCGCATCTGCGGCCAGGTCGGCGGCCGGCGAGGGCAGCTGCGCGACGGCGCGGGGCGGCGGGCTGGCGCTGGCGCCGGGCGGCAGGAAGAGCGCCGCGTCCAGGGCCGGGAGCTCCAGCAGCACCTGCCTGCCGCCGCCCTCGCCGCCGCCCGGGAACAGAATGGCGCGCCTTGCGGCGCTTGCCGCCAAGCCGCCGCCGGCGTGCCAGGAGCTGCTGGCGTCTAGCGCGACGGTGGCCGTGGTCCCCTCGCGCGCCACCACGCGGCGCAGGGCTACCGTCGGCGTCCGGTCTGCGGTGCTGCTCCTCGCCCCGGTCTTTTCTGGCAGCGCCGCTGTGAGCTCCGACATGTACGCCACGCCGGCCTCGCTGACCGCCAGCCGCTGGATGCCGGCGAGGCGCGCCGCGCTGCCCACACCGTCGGCGGCTGTGGCGGTGTGTCGGTCCCCCGCCGGGTCCCCCGCCAGCACGCTGACGGCGTTGTCGCTGTCTACGGCCAGGAGGGATGTGGGCGTGGCGAGTATGAGGCGGCGGCCGGCGGGGTCGTAGGCGGCGTCGACAACGCTGTCGCACAGGACGCGGGCGGCGGCGTCGCCAGTGTCGATGAGACGCAGCGGCTCGCTTAGCCGCGGGCGGCCGCCGGTGATGGCGCCGCCGTTGCTGCAGTTGCTGCGGCCAGCGCCGCCCAGCCCCATGGCGTTCTGCAGCCCCAGAAGAGGACAGAGGCCGCGGTCGCAGACGACCAGCACCTCGTCTCCATCAGCGCCAGCGGGCCCCGGCCGCGACACGACCGCGATCACGTTGCTCGCCTCGAGCACGATAGTCGGCAGCGCGTCCATGTCGGCCGGAAGGCGCGTGTCGTAGCTGGCCCGTCCTGCGTGTTGAAGCTGACAACTGTGAGAGATACAGTCATACAGACCTTGATGAGTTGGACGATGGCTCGGCAAGCAAAGGCTGCACTTGGGCCGTGACGTCCTTGAAAGGGGAGCAATGCGGTCGGCGCAGGTCCCGACCCAAGGGTCTGCCCGTGCCGACTTCCCACTCCTTCCCCCGCAGCTCTTGACGGCCCAACAAAGAAGTCCCCCGCCGTGCACCTCTGCAGCTCGTTCTTCGCCTACGTCGTGGGGGCTGTGTGTATAGCTCTGCTGGCTGGGAGACACGGAGAGAAGTAGCGCGAGGGCCGCCTTGGGCCGCCGTAGTGCTTCACAGATGCAGCGGCAAGTGACAACCGCAAGCACGCTCGTTTGCTTGCCGGTCCCCTTCCGGTCCTCGCTGTCCGGTCCTGAGTTGCGAGGCAGGAGGCGCCTCGTGCACTCCGTCAACCGGCGCAGCGTGTTCTCGCTGCCAACCGCCAGAAGCGCATACGGGGTGGCGATTATGAGGCGCTGGCCCGCCGGGTCGTGGGCGGCGGCGACGGCGGTGCGCACGACGTCGGCGCGGCGACGGCCAGGCTGCTAGCTGTAGGCGAAGCTGCCAGTGGGGGCCTGCAGCGGCACGCGGGTGAGGGCCAGCGGCTTGCCCCAGCGCAGTGCGCCGCCCGCCCGCCCGCCCGCTTGCCGCAGCTGCTGCTGCTGCCGCCCCGGGCGGCGGCTTCCAGCCCCAGCAGCGGACACAGGCCGGCCTTGCACAGCACGAGCAACTCGTCGCCGGCGGCGGCGGGTCGCGGCCGCCGCACGAGCGAGCGCGGTCACGCCTCGCGCCTCCAGCAGCAGCTGGGTCGGCATCGCGTCCATGTCGGGAGGCGGGCGCGCTGACGGATGGCCGCTGCGATGTGCGGCGAGGAGGTAGCCTGGAGGAGGAGGCCCACTGGAGGGACAGTGGAGGCACAACGGAGACAGCCTCACGGGCGGTGATCGCGGTACGTTGGCTCTGATCGGCTCTTGAGGAGCGACGACGAGGTAGCGTATGGCCTGGAGCAGGGGTGACAAACGAAACGCCACCGGCCGATGCGATGCGGACAGCCAGGCACAGCGCACGCCTAACACCCCACCAGCGCTGCCCCCCGCGAGGAGGACCGCGGGTCGGTAGGGCCCCTGCCTGCCGGCGTGGCATACACACTACTACTTACTTGATAACAACGCACTGTGTCACGCTATTACGCTATTGCTTTCTCTGCCCCGCCCAGCAAGCGCGCCCTCGATCGATGTCGGTTGCGCGTCCACGGCCGGGGGCATGTGCGCATGTGTGCTGTGTCGAGCAGGAGGGCGCCTCCCGGTGCCGAGGGCGCCGCCAGCATCATCAGGAGCCAGGGCGCAACATGCGGCAGCGTCACACGGCGAAGAGAGCTCCCGCACACGTCACACATGGGAGCGCGCCCGAAGGAGCCAGACAAGCCAGCTGGCTACCGCAGCACCAGCCAGCAAACCCGCACCCCGGCCACGCTTCCGTCAGGCTCCGTCCCGCGCTCTGGCCCTCTCCTCATCTCGTCACTCCTCCACACGCTGGCGCCATTCCTCGCCACCCGTCCCGCCCTCCCGCACCCATCCTGCCGCACACTCGCAAGGCCGACACGCAGCGCAGCGCGCTCGTCCGTGCAGAACCAGCCACCGCTACGGGTGGCCCCAGCCCCGGCTGCGCCCGCCCATGCACCCCAACCACAGCACCACGCCTGCAAACCCCACAAGCCCACACGCCTGCCCCTGCAACCCCGCACCACCCCCAGCAGCATCCGCGGACTGCGCAGCACCCCTGCGGCCGCTGTGCCCTCGTCTCCAGCGGCCGCGGCTGCAGCAGCTGCGCAGCGCCGCAGGCCCACACCGCCCCGGGCCTGCCTGCCTGCCTCCCTACCCAGCTCCGGCTCCGGCCCCCAGCTCAGATCCAGTCCCCCTCCTGCAGCTTGAGCGGCAGGTACACCTGGCGCCGGGGGCCGGGCGGCAGCAAAGCGTGAGCAAGGGCGGGTCGTTGCTGACGATGTGTGCGGCTGTGGCTGCGCCCACGCGCCCTGTGCTGCGAGTGCTGCGAGGGCGAGGCGGGGGGCGCCGTCGGCGGCGGCGCCAACGACGGGCCCTCCCCTCCGCCAGCCCAAAAGAGCGGAAGGCGAGGCCCGCGACCAATGCCGCCCTTTTGCCCCAGGCCCAGCCTGCCCAGCCCTCCCGCTGGTTGCCCCGACGCCCTTGCTCTCCCGCTCCCGCCTCGCCCGGTTCACCTGCGTGAGGTACTGGAAGCCAAAGCTGCTGAGCGCCTGGATCTCGGCCTTGACGCGCGAGGCGAGCATGAGCTGCAGCTCCTTGACCCACGCGGGGTTGGACTTGATGAAGTCCTCCTCCAGCTGGGGGGGGGAGGAGGGGGCCGGGGTGGCGGGGAGCACGGTGCGGCACAGCAGCAGGGGCCGGCGGGAGGCATGGGCGCGGTGCCGGCGCGAGAGCTGGTAGCAGGACAACCTGCCCGCCCGCCCGCCAGCGATCACCGTCAAGCTGAGACCGTTGCGCGCCAGCATTCGTGCATTTGTCGTGAATTCGATTTGGTTGCGGCGTCGCTGCACCGTCTCGCTACCCCCACCCCCCACCCCGCCCGTCACTACGGGCTCTGCTCTGCTCGCGTGCTCCCACGACACGGCGCCTAGAGCAGCCGTCGCTGCTGCCCCTCGCCGCCTTTCCCCCCACGCCGCCGCAGCCGCGGCCCCCCGGGCAGCCCCCCGCGCCCAAGGCCCCCAGCCTCTCCCACCATCTTCTGCCCCGTCCGGATGTCCTCGTCCGTCATGGGCAGCCGGCACTGCTGCGGGATATCGAAGCGGTCCAGGTCGCTGGGCCGCACGCCCAGCCACTTGATGTCGGGCGTGGTCAGGTTGGACGAGTCGTACGACATGTTCATCGAGCCCTGCCGTATAGTGCCGCACATGGGGAGGAGGCGCGGTCAGCCGTAGGACATGTCGGCGGGCACATGCGTCTCGTCGGTCAAGAGACCAACGAGCGGCGCGGTGCCCCCTCGGGGCGGCCCGACCCACCCGTGCCCGACCTAGCCGTGTCAAGCTGAACCGGCACCGGATACCGCACCTGGATGTACACGGACAGGATCTTGAGGCCGTACGGATCCGAGTCCACCAGCGCCAGCACTGGGATCTTGAGCGTGCTCTTGAGGCGCTTCAGGAACAGCCTAACGGGCCGGTGCATGTAAGGGCCCCGGGGGGGGTCATGCAGCTTGGGCGTGGTGGCCTGCCGGAGCAGCGCCGGGTGGCAGCGCCGGCAGCCAAGAGGCCTGTCTCGCGCCAGCGAGCGTGCCTCCTGCTGCCCCCCAGTCCCTTCCACGGCCTTGTTCCTGGCCTAGCCGCTGCGTGCCGGGCCCTCCACAGCCCTAGGCCTCCCTTCCCCCACCCCCGCCATCTCGCAGCCGCCCACCTCCCTCCATCCCCTTCCCCACACCTGGTGGCCACGTCGGGCTGGCCCTTGGCGGTGAGGATGATGCAGGGGTAGGTGTTGTAGAACCTGAGGCCGGAGGGCGGGGCCCAGGCGATCGGCACGGACGGCAGCCACTCAACCCGGCACGGCTCACCGCTCCGTGGCGCTCCATGCCGGGTGCGCTCAGCGCTGCGAGGCGGCCACACGAGGGAGGGCGCCTGCGCTGCCTGGCCCCGCAGCCAGCCCCGCAGCCCGCACCGCCCACCTGTCCTCCGCAAGCCGCATGAAGGCTGCGTCCTTCTCCACCAGCAGGATGAACGCCGCGTCCGAGGCGATGTCCGACACCTGGGCGCAGGGGGCGAAAGGAGAGGGCCGGGGGCGGGGCGGGTCATGTGGGTTGGCGGCAGTGTTTACCCGGATGGATGGGAGGCGGGCGGGGCCGTGGTGGTGTGGTTTGCCTCGGCAAGAACGGGGGCCGCGGACGGCCGATGTTTGGCGGCCGAGAAACGGCAGTCGCAGCGATAGCCAGCATGCAACCTCAGCTGCCAGCACCCTCTGGCCTGCCACGCCGCGCCCGCTGGCCTCGCCTTGTCGATGTTGGGCGGGATGGCCTTGCCACCTACGCCCATGCGGCGGCAGTCGATGAAGTCGCCGTCCTCCCGAAACGTGAGCCGCCCCACCACCACGCCCTTTTCGGAGGCCACCACTGGGGTCGGTGGGTGAGGAGGGTGGGTTGGCAAGGGCGCGTATGGGCGCGGGGGTGCTGGGGTGAGGAAGCGGAGGGGACGCCCTTTGCGGAGGCCAACACTGGGAGGGCACGAGGGCGGAGACGGGTCAAGGACAAGGGATGGAGGCACGGAAGGAGGGCCATGCCGGAGCAGGCGAGCGGGATGCGCCGTTGCGGCGTCAACGGGTGTCGTCAAGGCCCAGCGGCCGGCCTGCAGGGTCAGTGGCCCCTGCGCGCACAGCCTAGCTGCTGCCCCTCCCTCCCCCAACACTTTGCATCACACCCTCCCTTCCCAGGTCATGTCCTCCCGCCCCTGCTCGCCTCCCCTGCTCGCCTCCCCTGCCCGCCCCCCCCTGCCCCTCCTCCCCTGCCGCACCGTGCAGGCTGCTGCGGGTGCAGCCCAGCATGCAGGCCAGGTCGTCCAGCACAGAGTCGGACTGCGACTGGTCCTGAGGGGGTTGGCAGCGGTGTGCGGGCGCGGCAGGGGCAGGCGCGGGGTTGGTGGGCGGCAGGCGCGCGTGCTCCGTCCCTCGCCAGGGCCGAGTCCCGCTCGCCTCGTCCAGTGTGCCCGCGCCGCCCTGCTGCGTGTGTTCCAGTGTTGTGTAGAACAGAACCCCACACGCGGCACAGCACGCCCCGGGTAGAGTGGCGCGTCGGCCGTGCGCAGAGGGAATGCGGTTAGATGCGCCAGTGCGGAAGCGCGGCCCAGCCTAACCCGGGTGTGTCTCTGCCCCCTGTCTGCCCCCCGCCCTCGCCCCCCCCCCTGCGGCCGCACCTCGAACAGCTTGACGTCGGTGTAGAAGAGGTCGCGCTTGGTGACGTGGATGCGCTTGCCCACCAGCTCGTGCACCAGCGACAGGATGCGGGAGGTGATGGCGGCCTTCCTGGGGGCGTGGGGTTGGGGGTCCGGGGCGGGGGCGGGGGCGGGAGGGCCGGGCACAGTGAGCGCGCCGGGCCCAGGCGCAACGCCCCTGCGCCCCCCGCCCCTGCGCCCCCCGCCCCTGGGTCCTCTGGCGGTGTGGGCCCCCGGCGCCCGCTCCTCCCACCTGGTGCCCTGCTCCCCGCGGACCCCTAGCCGCGCTGCCGGCCGGCCGCGCAACAACTTGTTACAGCTCAGAGATTGCAGTGGGTGCGCTACTTCCATGCCCCTCCCCTTGACCCCCGCGGCCCCTTCCCGCTACCTGCAGGTGGCCAGGTTGGCGAAGCCCCGCTTGCTGGTGGCCTCGCGCAGCACGATGCGGTCCAGCTCGGGCACGTACATCTGGCCGGGGGGTGTGGGGTGAGGGGGCAGGGCGCGGCGCGGGGTGAGGGAGCAGGCGGGCGGCTGGGGGGTGAGGGGGCCGGCGGGCGGGTGCGGCTGTCGGCGGTCCCTGCCACACCCCTGCCGTCCGTCCACCTAGCTACAACGCCCGACTACGTAGCCACCGAGCGGCACAGCCCTCCCCTCCCCCACCCCAGCCCCTTCCCCGCGCCCCTTGACCCTTCCCCCTTCCCTCCTCTCTGCCCTCCGCCCCCACCTGGTTGCCCTTGGCCCTGCTGGGCACGTCAAAGGCAAAGCCCTCGCCCGCCATGATGCTGGCCGCCACATCGTACAGCGCCGACTCGATGGCCGCCAGCACCGCGTCGGCGTCCTTGTCGACCACCTGGGCAGGAGGCGAGGGGCGGGGTGGTAAAAGGGGGACGGAAAGGGAGCACGGCACGCGCTGTGGCAGCGCTGTGCGGGGGCGACCCAGCAGGAGCGGCACCACGAGGCGGCACGTGG
>BDDC01000883.1:2563-12689 GCA_001662425.1 Chlamydomonas sphaeroides | reverse complement strand
GGGGGGGGGGGGGGGGGGGGGGGGGGGGGGGGGGGGGGGGGGGGGGGGGGGGGGGGGGGGGGCGGAAGCGTGCCTTGACGTTGGAGCCGGCGCGTGCCGGGCCGCATGGCGAGGGCGACGGCGACGGCCCGCCGCGTTGGCCTGCGTGCCCGGCCCTGCGAGCCTGCGGGCCAGCCCTCACCCCTGCCCCACGCTCGGCTTGTGTGCAGGCGGTGGAGGCGGTGGAGGCGTGGTCGCACCTGCGCAACGCGCCCTTCCGCCGGCGCTGGGCGGACGAGAAGCCGCCGGCGCCGCCCGCCTTCCCCGTGCTGGCGGTGAGAGCAGCGCACAGGGCGGGGCGGGCGTGGTGTGGGCATGAGCACACACACATACCACACAGGGGTTCTGTTACACTAAACACTTGAACACACGTGAACGTTGGCTACATAGGCGGATGGCCGTTGCACCACCGCAGCCCGCTTGTCCTGTCCCCTGCACCCGTATCCCCTGCACCCGGCTCACGTCCACGCCCATGCCCACTCGCCCCGCCCCACCCCGCCCCGCCCCGCCCCGCCCCGCCCCGCCCCGCCCCGCCCCGCCCCGCCTCTCCCTGCCGCCCTGCCGCCCCCACGCCAGCTGGCGCTATGGCTGCCCTGCGCGCTGCTGTGCGCCTGCGGCCTGCTGGTGCCGCTGACGGGAGGGGCGCTGCTGGCGAGGACGCTGTGGGAGGACGCGTCGCTCACGTGGCGCCAGGTGGGTGGGGGAAGGCGGCACGGCTCCGGGTGCGGTGCGGCGGCTGTGTGGGGTCGGAGCCCAGGGGCACTTCAGCGCCGACCTCATGCTCGCCGCACCACCGGCCTTACCCACCCTTCCCGCGGCCCGCCCGCGCCCTCGCGCCCTACTTCCGCCCGGCTCCCTCCACGCACAGCAACCCCGGCACCTTCCCCAAGCCGTGTGGAGCCTTGCCCATGCACTCGGTCTCGTGGCTCTCCCACACACTCGGTTGCTCGCCTGACCCCGCCGACCCCCGCCCCCCAGGTCCTGAGCGTGCTGCGCCACGGCAGCCGCCCCACCGAGGCCCTGGCCAAGCGCCTCGCCATTGTGGGTCATGGGCCCGGGGAGGGGTGGGGTCGGGTGGACTCATATCAACTAGACCTGTCCTTGATGTCCGGCGCCATGATCCTTCGGCAGGACCATGAGAACACGCCCTGACCCGCGCCGCCGGCCCTTCCCTTGTGTGCGGTGCCCCCCACAACCCCGTCCCCGCCCGCACACGCACGCCCTCACTCAGGTCGGCGCCATCCTGCTGGTCATCGCGCACAGCGCCCGCGACCAGGTCAAGATGCGGAGCTACGCGGGTGAGGGGAGGGGCAGGGCAGGATGGGCAGGGCGAGGAGGAAGGAGGTGGGGAAGGCAGACGGCCTTGGGGGCGATGGGCTTGGGGGCGATGGCTGTGGGTGAGGCAGGGGCTGCTCGGGTGGGTGCGCGAGGGGAAGCGGGCAAGGAGTTGGGCCGGCCCATAGGACCGCCGGCTGAGCTCAAGCAAACATTCTTTCCGCCCTTCGCCCTTCCCCGTCAGGCGTGCTGCTGTCCGAGGACGGGCCGGCCTCCCGCAAGCCGGGCCGCCGCAAGTCCGCAGCGCTGCTGGCGGGCCGGCTGCTGCTGGGCTGCCTGCTGCTGTTCGCGGGCTGGTCGCAGGTGGGCGAGGTCAGGGACCGGGGCCCGGCGCCGGCAGCTGCTGGCGTGCGGCGGCCGCTGCGCACGTGTGGGGCCAGCAGCATGCGGGTTGCGCCGCCTCCGCCCAGTACGGTACACTGACACGCACCCTGTCACCTGCTCGCCTGCCTCCCCGCCTCCCCGCACCGCACCCCCCGCAGGCCCGCCGCATCGCAGCCCGCGGCGGCGCGCTGTGGCAGGCCTCGCCCCTCACCCCCCGCGAGCAGGCCGACGCGGCCGTCTCCGCCGCCGCGCAGCTCGCAGCCCAGGCCGCTGCCGCCGCGGCGGCCACCGCCGCCACCAACTCGGCTGCCGGCGGCGGCGCGGACGCTGGCGCGGTGCCGGGCGCAGTGGCCGGCGCGGGCCAGGCCGCCGCCGCCTCCTCCGGCGCCTCCTCGCTGACGGGCGGCTCGGGCCGCGGCCACGGCGGCCTGGGCTCCGGCGGCTGGGGCCCGCGGCACCACTACGGGGTGCCCGACAGCCACGACAACAACTGGCAGCTGCTGCAGCTGGCGCTGTGCCTGCCGCTGGTGCTGGGCTGGCGGGTGGGGCGGCGCGCGTGTGGCGGGGTAGCCGAGGCTTGCTCGCTCCATATGGGACCTGCCAGGTGCCCCACACTGGTTGCCCTTACACCCCGGGTCCCATCCCTTTCACCTTCCCCTGACCTCCTGCATGTCCCCGTTCCCCTTCCATGCAGACCGGCCTAACCTGCCGTGCGCTGGCCTTCGTGCTACTGGCCGAGGCAGCCACCTGCTGGCCGTTCTGGGCCTGGTACTGGCCCTCCTGGCACCATGCCGCCCACGTGCGGCAGCACTTTTTCATCAACGCCGCCGTCGCGGGCGGCCTTGTGCTGCTGCAGTGCCTGGGCGCCGGGCGGTACACGGTGGACAGCCTGCTCAGCAAGCAGGACTGAGCGGAGGGGGACGGCGAGGAGGAGGGGACAGGCGGCGTCAGGGCGTTGGGCTACTCGCGTGTTCCAGCTGTGTTGGGAGGCGGGAGGGCGGGAGGGGGGCGGGCAGCGGGCTCGGGGCGCTGCAGGCTCCGGAGCTCGGTCCGCTCGCTGTGCCTGGGTGGTCTTGCCGGGCTGGACTGTGCAGCTGCTGGGCGGGAGGCGAGCATGGCTGCGGCGGCACGACCGCGTCCGTGCGGGCGGCGAGGCGCTGATGGTGTGCCTTGGTGCGGGGAGCTGTGCATCGTGGACAGCCTGCTCAGCGAGGCCGCCGTGGTACGGTACCGGACTTCGGATGTGTGCGCGTAGGGGTGTGGCGTGTGTGCGAGACACCCTACGCCGGGGCCGTGGCCAGGAGAGGACGGAATAGGGTGCATCAGCGAGGGCGCAGGTGGGGCAGGGCGCTTCCGCCGCTGCCAGTGCGGCTGCAGCGGCTGCGTCCCAGGGCTGCCGGCAAGCATGCGTGGCTTGCGATGATGAAGGGCGCGACGCGCACGGTCGCAGGACTTAGCCTCCGGTACGCATGGTTGTGTGACACGTTGGGTTGCCATGTTGCCATGTATGTGAGGTACGTAGCTGCTGCAGCACGTCCAGCAGCCAAGCACCAGCAGCAGCAGCAGCCCCCAACCAGGGGCGCCGCCAGCAGCCTCTGCTCCCGCCGCCCTAGGTCATGTCACCCCAGCCCGCTGCTTCTCACGCGCAAGCGACAGCATCTAGGTGGGCCTGGATGGCCCTTGCTCGCTCAGCGCGTCAGCGGTTGACCACCGTTCACCTTCTCTGACTTCCGCGCTGGTCCTACAGTAAAAGCCAGGGCGTTTGTTCAGCGCAACGACGAAGCCATGCATCAATCAACGCCATGTCCGTGTCGCGCGGGCCCCTACAGCACATGCTCCTGCTGTGCTATGCTCCTCCTCCTGTGTGCATGTCCCATGGCCACTTTGCTTCGGCCACACGGCGGCAGCGCGGCATGGCCGACGTCAGCGGTTGACCACCGTGCGCCCCACGCCGCAGCCCAGCAGCGCCAGGCGGCAACTGCCAGCCAGCCCCGCCTCACGAGCGCTCAGCTCATCCAGCACCAGCGGCAGCACAGAAGCCCCAGCCTCGCCCTGGGCCAAGCGAGAGCCGCCAGCGGGCCCTGTCGCCCCCAGCCCCCCGGCCGGCTTCCGCAGCTCCATCAGCGCCAGCAGCGCCGCCGCGAGCTGCCGCCGCGCCGTCTCGCCGTCGTCAGCGTCGCCGTCCTGGCCCTCGCTGCCGCCGCATGGTCGCATCGCCTGCTCTACCGCTGCTGTGCTCGCCGCAGCCCGCAGCGCGGCCGCGTCGCCCCGCCGGAACGCTGCGCCGCACGACGCAATCGCCGCCGCCGCCGCGCCGCAGGCCACGCCGCAGTTCTGCAGCACGATCGACGGCACGTCGCGGAGCGCGCCAGCAACAGCACCGTACGCCAGCGGCGCATACAGCTCGGCGTCGGCGTCGGCCACAGCGGCGGCCGCCGCCAGCGGCGCCGCCGCGGGCACCGTCGCCGCCGCCAGCGAGTGCGCGGTTGGCTGTCCGGGCGCCAGCAGCGCACCAGGCGGGCCCAGGGCCTGCGCCGCCGCCAGCAGCTGCAGCTGCTCGGCCCGGGCAGTGAGGCGCTCTGCGACGGCAACCTCCCAGGCGCCAGCGCCCGGCAGCACCGCGCCGCAGCGCAGCGCTGCCGCGAGGCGGGCGAAGCAGGACTGGGGAGGGCGAGGGGAGCAGGGGTCGCGGTCAAGCGCTCCACAGGGTTTGGTGCTGGGACAGGTGCGGGCGCCTGGGTGAGGGGGACAGGAGCTAGCAGCAGCGCCGCCAAGCAGCGCCGTAGCTGCAAGGCTACCGGTTAACGTGGGACGCATGGGTGGGTACGGGGGCGTACGGCACCAGCAAAGAGTCGCCGGCACGGCACGGCCGGCAGCCATGCAACAACAACATATCCGGCAGCCCACCTTGAACGCCGTCGCCTGCGCCTCCAGCTGCGCCGTCAGCGGGTGCGCCAGGACCACAGTAACCCAGCCAGGGCGTGGCGTCGCCGCCGGCGCGGCTTCTGCCGCCGCGTCGGCCGGCTGCTGCTGCGGCGGCGCCAGGAGCCGCAGCAGGTCCCCGGGCTCCGTGCCGGCCTGGCCTCTGCCGGCCCCTACTCGGTAGTCATGCAGGCTCAGGCCCCCCGCCACCAGCTCCCCCACCACGCCCCTGGCCACGTGCCCCCTCGCGCTGCCGGCTGGGCCGCCGTCGCGCAGGAAGGCCAGGCTGGAGGCAGGCGCGACACCGCACGCAGCGGCGGCGGCCCGCACCGCGCGGCCGCCGGCGCCGCCGAGAGCCAGCACGCGGCCGCCGCTGAGGTCGACCACCGCCGCCGCCACGGCGTCCGGCAGGTGGCCGCTGGCCAACAGCAGGCGCACGCCGTGGGGCTCCAGCGCCGCCAGCAGCCGCCGCGCGAAGGCCTCACTGCGGCCGGCGGTGCTAGCGGCGCAGAGCTGCGAGGCCAGGGCGTCCGTGGCGCCGGCGCCGTCGGCGCCTTTGGGCACGGATAGGATGGCGGGCCCGTCGGACGCGTGGTCTGGCTGCAGGGCCCCGAGGAAGAAGACCGCCGTCAGTGGCGCGCCGGCGAAGCCGTCATAAGTGCTGTGGCCCGGGCCTTTGACTGGACCGACGCTGGCGGCGCGGTCGATCAAGAAGCTGCGCGCCAGCACGGCCTGCTCGCCGCTGAGCGCCGCCAGCGGCACGCACACGCCGCGCAGGACAGCCGCTGCGCCCTCGGGCCGCCGACCCGGCAGCTCAGCGGTCAGCACGCAGCGCTCGAGGACGAGCGCCGCCGCGGCTTCACGCACACACGCTGCAACCTCCGCCATGCTCGGTTGGGGCTTACATGCGGAGGGCTGCTGCTGCTGAGAGCTGGCGTCCGCAGAAGTTAGGCTGCCGCCAAGCACTGCCGGTGGCACCAGCGGCCGCAGCAGCAGCAGCATCGCGGCCGCGGCGAGAGCCATCTCCAGCGTCCGGCCATGCTCCAGACCCGCAGCGGCCACACACACAAGCACCGTCAAAGCGTCGGGCGGGGCGGGATGGGGCAGCGCACGCCCGGCAGCACCCTCGCCACCGTCATCAGCAGGTTCGGGCGCCGCCGGAAGGCGCAGCGGAGCAGCGCCAAGGCCGACCACGGCAATGCCAGCGGCAGCTGGCGCTGCGCCAGCCCGGCCTGGCGCTGCCTCAGGGTAGGCCTCGGTGCCCTGCGCCAGGCGCTCGCCCGAGCCGCCCATCCCCGGGCCGCCCTGGCGCTGCGCTGCCGACGCCGCCGCATGCTGCGCCGCCGACGCCGCGGCACTCGCACTCGCGCCCGCAGCTCGGTCATCGGCGAGCCCGCGCCTGCGCCGTCCGGCGCCGCGCCGCCCTGCGACCTCTCCCCCGGGGGCCACCCCGAGGCCGCCCAGCGCCGCGCCCAGGCGGCGCAGCGCGCGAGCCTCGGCCCGGGCCAGGCGCTCCGCCTGCAGCTCGGCCTCGTCGAAAAACCAGGCCACCTCATTCTCCATAGCCTGCAGCGCGGCCTCGCCCCGTTCCTCGTCCGCGTCCGCGGGTCCGCCCTCGCCTGCTGGCCCCGCGCCGCCATCCGTGTCGCTGCCGCTGCCGCTGCCGCTGCCGCTATCGCTGCCAGCGCCACTGCCGTCGGTTTCAGACTCCTCCTCCTCACTTGCAGAGGTGCTGGACTCATCCTCTGGACATGCCGTCAGGGAGCCGAGCATGCGCGGCTCGTGGCTGCCGCCATCTGCCGGCTGCGAGTCTGAGCTGGCTGCACCGCCAGCCGCCGCTGAGCAGCCGGCGTCAGCGCCTGCGTTGGCGCCGGCGCCGCTGGCCTCAAACCAACCAAACTCGTCGTCACTGTCGCCGCCGGCGCCAGCTGCGGCTGGCGTCTGATGGCGCAGCGTTGCCCTGGGCCGCGACGCGGCACAGGCATGAGTCCCAGCGTGTGCCTCCGGCGGCAGCCCCGAGAGACCCGGCCGAGGAGCAGAGGCGGTCGCCGCCTCCGGCCACCCTGAGCCAGGCCCTGCTGCCGCGTCGGCTTCGGAGCACCCAAAGCCGCCGCTGCCTTCATGCGACTCTTCGCAAGGTGCCGACGAGCGCGCGGGCGGCTGTGGTGCTGCTATGCCACCTCGGCATGCGCGGACGGCTACCGCGCTGGCGGCATTCTGCTGCTGGGTGTCCGCAGCGCTGCCACAGCACAAACCGCCTGCCCCGCCAGACGGCTGCGTGTCGTGCATCACGCCGTGCACGTGCTCCATGTACGACATTATGGCCGCCTCGTCGTACTGCTCCGCCAGCAGCGCCAGGTCCAGCCGGCAGCCGCGGACGGCCTGGCGGTGGCAGGTAGGGGGCGGCGAAGGCGGATGACTGTGTGCTTGTTATTGGGACTGGCTGTCGCAACCCCATCGCCGTCGTCGAGGGCTCGTTGCCCCAGCCAAGCAGGCGCGGGGGCCGGATTGGTGCCTTAGGAATGCCCAGGCTCAACCCAGCCGCTCCACAACACAAGGCCGATACTTCGCAACCAGCTGAGGCAGCAACCTGGCGCGGTGTCCCCACCTCGCATGCCTCGGCCACGGCAGCCAGGACGCCTTCCCGCAGGGCCGGGTACGGCAGAGCCTCTGGCCCGTCCGCCATCTCCAGCAGCTGGCTCAGCAGCAGGCCGGAGAAGGCCGCCATCCAGGTGGCTCCGCTGCCGGGCGCGGAGCCGGAGGATGCAGAGGTGGAGGCGGAGGGAGCCTGGAGGGGGCGGATGGGCCAACGGAGGGCGCGCCTCAGGGCAGATGCGCTGGAGCGAGGCCTGCAGCGCCCTCGGCACGGGCATGTGCGCTGACTGTCACGGAGGTAATGGTGATGGCCGAGGCGGCCCCCCGCCCCGCTGGGCGCGCGTGGCCTTGCCTGGGCTTCGAGCGCTTCCAGGAGCAGCGTGGTGGCGGTGGGGTCGCCATCCGCCGACATCAGGAACGACTGCACGCTGCCGACGAGGGCGCTCTTAGAGTCTGAGCCTTCGCTGATGATGCACTTCAGGGCGGGCTGCGGGCCGAGGAAGGATCGCGCCAACGCGCATGCTGCCAGCAGCTTGCGGCCGAGCTCGTATTGCGCCATGGTCACATGACTGATGTTACATCATACTGCTTTGATGGTTGTGACTGGCCAGCTCGGTCAGCGAGTCAAGTGTACTACGCGCGTGTGGCGAGCCACAAGCGATTTTGAATGCAGAGGCAGAACGGCGTTCCACAGCGTATAGGCAGCTGTGTAAGGCTGTGTCATTGAGCAAGTGAAACCCGCAGCACTGGAACCCCTGCCGCTCCCCCGCTCCAGCCCATCTCGGACCGGCCCTACTTTACGGCCTTCGCAGCAGCGCCACCGTGCCAAAGCTCCACGTGCCCCTTTGCCCCTCACCGTGGGGCCTGACGCGTAGACCACCTAATGCCATTCTTGATTAGGGTGGTGACCGCTGGTGACGGCTGGTGGTGACAGCTCATGTGTCTCGGCTTCATCCTTTGTCTGTATCTAAGTCTCAAGCTGTCTTCAACGTTGTGACTGAGCGCTTGCTGATGACTTCCCGTGCGGATGGCCGGTAGCCCTTGGGCGGTGGAGCTCCCCTGCCCTTGAGCGGGTCAAGGTCGGATCGGGTTACACAAAAAAGGGTCACTCCGAGACAGGGCCGGTTTGCGACAACACCCACAGCGACTGAGCACACATTGATAAAGCCTTGCAAGCGGTTTTCCATTCATAACACGGAGCACATGCGGCTGTCCGCGCAATACCAAAGGACTGTCCTTCTTTCACGCACGCTCCCTGCTAAACCTGACGCGATGACCATTGAGCATAGTAGCTAGATATATGTAGTTTGATGTGCAATGCTCTCCGCGTGGTGCGGCCATGCTCAGGACCGGGTGGTGCAGCAGCGGTCATTGTCCACGCTCGTGCTGATCGCTCTGCTTGGATTAAAAGATTGCCGTGTTGACGGACTGTGGTTTGATGGAGTAGAGCATGACCTTGCTGCCGACACCGAGTGCCTACTCGAGCATACCGAACGCTTCAGCAACACGTACGTTGATTGGAGTGCAATCAGCCTGGACGTGGCATGGCATGTGGTTTCACAGGGGAGCCAAAACCGCGCCTGCTCCGTGCCAACCCCATGGTCTTGCTCATCTCCCTTCCCCAGGTCTCAGCCGTGTCGCGTGCGTCGCATCTCCATTTCTGACCCGAGTGCTGCACGCCCCCGTGTGGCTTGCAGGTGTTTCGAGTATCTAGCACAGCGGGACGCACTGCCGGTTTGGGACGTGCTCACCGACGTGACACGCACATGCGGCCTGGACCACCTCACCCCGGAGGACAACGTAAGTGGGTGCGGGGGGCGGCGCTGGGGTGTCAGGGATCAGCAGCAGTGTGCGGGGTAGCGTTCCAGCACTGGCGACGGAGGGGCGGACGCAACCTGCGCAAAGCGCCTCCATTGCTCGAACGGTACCCGTGTGGGCGCCGCAGCCCACTAGCCCGCCTGGCACTTAACCTTGAACAACGCAGCGGACCGCCAACTACAGTGCGTTCGGGCTGTCCTGGGACATCGGTATCCGGCGGGCGCTTGACGCGTTCCTGGCACGACACAATCAGAACAAGACAGGCGCTGCTATTTACGGCGTCCGGTCCCGCCCCTTTTCGGAGTACATCCTGAGCTATGTGGAGCAATGGCCCGAGCCGGGCAACCCCGGGCCCAACGACTGGTGAGAGGGGTGGAGTAGGGTTCGTGTCTCATGGACTGCCCAGCTCCTCGCTGCGCCGCCGTGGCAGCGTGTCGGGCTCCCGAGCAGCCGCCAACGCCCAAAGCCTGCGATGTTGAGACAACGCCGTCTGCCCGCCGACACACATATATCATACGCCGCCCCATCCCCATCCCGACAATGTGGCCGCAGGTGGCTGGTGGGGGCCGAGGTGTTTGGGGAGGACGTCAACCACGGCGCCTTCCTCGATGTCACGGGTAGGCGGGATGCGTGCCCAGATGTGCGCTGTGGTAGATAGGCATGGCACAGGGGCGAGGTGCACAGCGTTCGACCTTTGCCCGGCGCCCAGCAAGAAGGCTAACACGTCCTTCTGTCCATTCCCCTGCAGCTCTGTTGCTTGGGAACAGAGCCTATCAGTTGACTGACATCCCCCAGCGGTTCAGGTAAGGAATGGTGTTGTGGTAGCACGGCGCACCGCTTCAGGGAGCGAAGACCCCGGGGCGCTCCAACATGCCTTCTGCACAGCTTTTACTGACCGGCACATCCCGTACGCCCGTCCTATCCTGTCAGGGACGCCGGCTCGTCTGCGTACGCGGGGCGCTACGCGTCCATCCCCCTGTACGTCACCACCTACCACCTGATGTTCCGCCGTGATCTCTTTGATAAGTATGACATTGCCGCACCGGACACGTGGGACCAGGCGCTGGCCATCGCCGATAAGTACGGCAGGGGA
>BDDC01000882.1:0-40299 GCA_001662425.1 Chlamydomonas sphaeroides | reverse complement strand
AGGGGAGGGGAGGGGAGGGGAGGGGAGGGGAGGGGAGGCTTCTTGATGTTTGCTTGACGTTGGACCCTGGACCATGACTCGTGGTGCTCTGCATGCAGGTTTTCAAGGACCACCTCAATGCCCGGAAAGACTGGACGCCTGTCCTGGTGGGTCTTGCAGCAGGAGGGCCCGCATGAGACACCCCCACCCCCATCACCACCCCCATCACCACCCCTTACCTGCTTGCGAAACCCCGCTTCATGCCACCATGCAGCATCCACGACGCGAATGACAAACTATGCTGGGGCGGAGCTGGGGCGGGGCGGGGGCTCTGTTCTGCGCTGCCCGCCCGAGATAGACACAAACACATGATGCAGTCGGCACCAACGCGCGTGCCCCGCCTTCACAATCCGCGGCCTGTGCGCGGCGCTGAGCGCACTGACAGCTACCCCTGGCCCCGCGGCCCCTCATGCAGGTCCACGCAAACTATCATCGCGGCGCTGCTGCGAAGACAGCCCTGCTGGCAAAAGTGATCGACAGGTCAGGACGAAGCAAATGAAACGTGCCGAGCCGGTTGGGCCGACAACGACCTGACGGTCGGAGGGCAGCTTGACGAGCTGCCCGCTGCCCCCACATCGTGTGGCGTGCGTCCGCTGCCCGCCTGCCGCACCTGCTGCCCCTTGGCCTCCGATCGTGGTCCGCCCTGGCCGGTGTCCGGCCCCCACCGCCCGCCTCACACCCTGTGCGTCTTGGGCTTCCCCCCCTTCACCGCCCTGCGGGGCTTTGGCGTGTCCGTATCCTGTGTCTGCACGTGTACTGCTGAATGGGCACCGTAATCTGACGTCAGGCATAGAGGGTTATAGTCAACGCCTTTGCCGCTTCCCTGCCGCGCAGGTACACGCTGCCCGACAAGCCCCTGGTGGATACGCCGGATGCCTAGCACCAGCGCGGCATGCCGGAGGGCTTGCAAGGAAGCACCAGCATGGAAGTCAGAGCAGGGCACCTGACCAAGGACTGCGTTGGCTAGAAGGCACTGCAACCGGATGTCGAGTAGTCCCAATATTGGTGGCCGTCGGGTGGCGGCGACGGCATGCTTGGCGGCCCTTGGGGCTGGCCTGCCTGTGGCGCTGTCTGAGGCGCTGGCGTCGCTTGTCGGCATGCGAGAAGGGGAAGGAGGAGGGCAGGAAGGACGGGGTCGTCGCTGGTCGGCATTGGAGGAGGAGGGGAGGAAGGCGTTGGATGGAGCTGGCGGTACAGGCCGGCGGCGGCGAGGGTGCGTCACGACCCAGCCCCGCGCGCATGCAGTCCGAAGTGCAGCGGCGGAGCATCGTGTGGCGCAACGCAACGAATAACGAATGTGATTACATAATGCCAAGGCGAGCCGCGGCGTGGCGAGGGCATGGAGCCGCAGCCCAAGCTCACGCCGCGGCCGCCACGAGGGGCTGATAAGAATCCATGGAGCTTTTGGGGTTGATGGAAGCAAGGGGGCCAAGCGGTACCTGCGCAAGCGCAGTGGCCGGTGCAAGTAAGCGTATGTTGTGTGCCCGTTAGAACCCTGACAACAAGCTGCGCAAGCTAGGACGCCTCCTGACGCCGTCGGCTCCCGCTCAGGCCCGCTGCCTTCTGCACCCATGGATACCAGGCAGCAGGGCGTTCGCCGCCCCGGCGGAGGCATGGGGCGCGTTGCCGCGTGCACGGGCTGAGGCACGAGGAAGGAGCGTATGAGAACAGACCGAGTGGGGTCTCATCGTTGCGTGGGTGTTGCAGCGGGGCTCGACACTGTACAAGTAGCGGCGGTGCATCCAGGGGCGGGCACCGGGCAGGCAGGGCGCCCCTCGTTGGGGGCACCCCGGCCGGGGGGGGGGGCGAGGGCGGGGGGAAGGGGTTCGTGCGTTCCTGCGTCGACTGCGGTTGGGTGCTCGTCGCGGCCCAAAACGCGCGCATCGCCCCTGCATCAGCTTCCCATATCACCACCTCTTGCTAAATACAATCGGTTTCAGAGCAACACCAGCAATCACCCTACACGTTCGTTGCAGTAGGCCACGGCTTCATCCCCGCTGCACCTACATCCGTCAGTCGGGCTTCATCGCGCTTGCGGCAGAGCAGAATGGTCGCTCCATGGCAGGAGACGCAGTTTCGCGTGGTCGTGGAAGTGAGAAATGCAGCTAGGAAATCTCTTATTCGTCGCGATAGCCACCGGGTGCAGCTGGTCCGCTTGTGTGTGGGCTGCCCGAGGAACCTGCGCGCAGCCCCTCGCCGGGGCCCGCGGCACGTCCGGCACCCTCCCTCCAGCCCCGGCCCGCCCCTCTCCCGCCGCCCTCCTCCGCAGTTCAAGAAGGAGAACAACGGCGTACGACGTGACGTCGTCATGACGCACAACGCACAAACGCTGCCGCCACAGCTGCACGGCCGCGTCACGCCGGAGGTGCGAAGCACGCTTCTCGCTGCGGCCTTCGTCGCCCTCCGGCGCGGCGCCCACAGAGGCATGGCGGCAAGGCAGTGGCAGCCGCGGTTGCAGCTACGCCAGGCCCTGTGGCCCCGTCGCTGCAGCAAGCATCGGTATTAGGCGCAAACACATACCGCATGGCGGCAGGGCCCGCCAGGGTGTACCCTACGCAGCCCCCATGCGGCCGGCGCTGCAGCTGCAACGCAACCCCCGGGTGGCCCCGGGCCAGGCGTCGGCGCGACAGCTGCGAGACGCCCTGGCCTGCCCCTCCCCCCGGCTCGTACCCCCGACGTGTGCCGTGGACGTGAGACAGGGACTCGTCCTCCCCTGACGTTGTACGCGTACGCATGTCGGCACGCGTACGCCCCTGCCGTACATTCCTGCCGTACATCCCTGCCGTACCTTGCCGCACCGCAGGTGTGGGGCCTCTTCATGACGGACCTCTCGCAGCTGGCGCTCAGCCACCCTTGGGTGCAGGTACGGACGGGTTCACTTCGCACAGGCGCGCTGGGCCGCTGTTGCTGCCGAGACGTCCAGCGTGCGGCCGCGTTGAGGAGGTCAAGAGCAAGCCGCTAGCTACGGCCCTGTGCGCCGGCGCCAGCGGCGCCGCCCCTCGCCGTGCTGCACCGCCGCGCCTGCGCCCCCGTGACTCCCTGCTGCCGAGCACGGTGACGCGCGGTCCCAACCTCGCCCCAACCTGCGTGCCCGCCGCGGCCCCTCCCGTGATCGACCTCAGGCCCCCAACGCCGAGTACTGCTGCAACTGGCTCAGCGCCTTCGCATGCTGTGAGTGCTGCGCATGCAGGCAGGGCCTCTCTCTGCTAAGAAAAACAGGCGTCCCAACCCTAACAGAAAAACCTCTCAGGTCCCCATTGCACTCTGCGCCGCCCTTCAGCGCGTCCCAAGCATGCCGCAGCCTTGTGCGCCTTACGGCTATGCACGGCCCCGGCCCTTCCCAACCCCCTGGCCCCTCCTCGCTCCCCTGGACGCCAACTACCTTTTACATGCAGGCCTGGTCCTCGGCTTCGGCTGCTTCCCGGGAGAGAACTACGGGCCGTGGCTGCAGCAGCTGGAGGCGCTGCTGAGCCGCCACAGGGCCGCCTTCGCAGGTGCGCGGGGGCCGGGCGGCCGCGCCCTGCAGCACCGGCAGCACGCCGCGAGCACAACAAGCCCGCGTGCGTGGGGCTGCCATGTCCTTGGAAGTCCAAAACGAGGTTAAATGGCTTGAATGCACGTGCATGGTGCACAGGGGCCGTGGCAGCTGCGCAGGGAGCGAAGCGCGCCGCGGGCAGCGCGTGCTGGGGTTTAAGGGTTTTAGGGTTTCACGTACGGAGATACATGCGGAGCTGCCCCTTGCTCGTGACACGCGCTGCCTGTGTTGGCCCCTCGGTCGCCCGCAGCGGGCGGCGCCAACCTCAGCATCGGCCGTGTGCACGGCAGCTTCTGGGCGCAGGTGCGTGAAACCAAACACCAGCTCTGATAGGTCATATCAGTTTTTGTTGAAAATACGTATGGCAACATCCATGATAGGTCATTAGACACCCCGTGCACCGCCATGTCGGTGTGACCAGTCGGCATAGGGGCGGGGGCTCGTCGCGCTTGCCGTATCCATCATAACTAGTCAGCTGTTGTCAACTGCTGATGTTGCTTCGGGGGTGGGGGAAGGGGCCTGCCTGCCAGCCCAGGCCCACCGCTGCTGTGTGGAAGCCGCGTGGCTCCTGCCGCGGTCGCAGGCGCCCATGCTGCGGCTGCTTGCGTGTGGTGCCATTGAACACACTTGATATGCTGGGTACTATACTCGGCATGCTGCGTACCTCATGCGAGCTCCTGGCGCCGCGGCTGCAGGTGGACGTGGACCCGCGGGTCATGGCGGTGGGCATGCCGGGTGAGTGAGCCGGCGCCACATGAATCGAGAAACCGTATATTACGTACTGATGAAGTATGGATGAATTGGTCAAGTTTCTATGGAGATTGGCGGTGGGCATGCCGGGCGAGTGAGCCGGGGCGCCCGCAAGGCAAAGGGTCCGTGGCACCGCCCCTCGCGGAGGGAGCGGAGCTCGAGCCCCTCTCCCCGGGGTTTCCCAGCAACGAACCACACGCACACGCGCTCGACAAGCTAGCTGCGAGCAGCTCTGGCCCCGCTCAAGTCCACTTTCGTGATGCACGCTGTCATTATTGGTGTTCAGATGAGTACCGGTACCGGTGGCACCGCATTGCTCCCTTGCTGTGTCGATGCAGTGGCGCCCACGTACGGGGGCCCGCACGTGGCGCCTTACGGCGCGCCGCCGCCCAACAAGATGTGAGCGGCGGCGACGGGAGAGACGACGCGAAGCGGCACGCGCGCGGCGGCGGCGGCGCGCTGGGGCGGCGAGGCATTGCGAACGAACGAGGCCGATGGGGGCTGCATCGCTGCTTGGCATGACTGTAGGCTGTGGAACAACTTCCACCGGAAGCTAGACGTGCTTGCGTGACTGGAGGCTAGAAGGGGCCGCGAAGGACAACGGTACTGGTTGCGGTCCTAGCTGTGCAAGGGGTGCATTAGGCTTGGGCTTGTGTGGCTGTCCGCTGTTGCCCCTAGAAGTTGTACGGGTGGCGTGGGCCTTGGGGCGGGTGGGGCGAAAGGGGCGGCGCGCACCACCGAATTCTTGGCATGACGATCTATGTGGCTTTCGGTGCGTTCAGTTCATAGTCAAACATAAGAATACCACCTTTCAGTGTATGCGACGCCACGTCGTCAGCGACCAGGACTGCGCGCTGTCTGTGCAGCGGGGTATTGGAGAGGACAGAGTGGCCGGCAATCGCCTCGCCGTGCCGAGGGGCGGCCAAGGCGCGGGCTGGGACGTGCACCGGCGGCCAACGTAGGCCGTGTGCGGGCCGGAGCTCGGAGGTGGCCTATGTTTCGTTGGCTGTAAGGACGGGTGTCCGGCACGGCTGGCTGTATACGTTGGGCCGTCGCTGCCTCCTGGTCGCTGCGGGCCCCTGACTGGCGCACTGGTACGATTACACGCAGCGTCTCATCGCCCCCCTCCAGCCCTCGCCCCCGCCCCAAGCCCGCACGGTGCGGCAGTCCGATGCCGCTCACGCCGCCGCCACAGCGCCTCACGCTTCCCCACCCCGAGGCCCGACGCCAAGCCACGAACCGCACCGCACCGCAATATTGTACACCAGCTGCCACCCGCCGCCAGCACTTGCCTCCTCCACGGTCGCGCCCACACCTGTGTCCACCCGATCCCTCACCACACCACACCCCGTACCAGCTCGCGACCCGTCCCCGCGGGCAGGCAACAGGAAAGCATTGACGACACACGCGGCGCCGCCGGACCCGATGTCGGGCCATCACCACGGCAACAGCCTATTAGGTGCCGGGCAACCGACGGCTTATCAGTCTACGCAGCAGTCTAGCAAACCAACAAACAAAGGAAAAGGAGCAGCGAAGGCTCGAGCCCCAGCCCCAGCCCGCCGTAAGCAACCGTCCGCAACCGGTGCCGCGCCAGGGCGCACCACTCAACGGCCGGACCGGACCATAACGGCCGGCTTGCACATACGTGAAAAGCCAAGGACGCGCGCGCCGTGCACCGCACGGCCCGCGTCAACAAACCTCCCGACTGCACCGGGCGCCACTCACACACGCCGCCACGCAAGGCCAGGCGCCAAGCGTAGTCCTGCGTGTCGCAGGAGCGCGCGGCCGCGTCGCACGGCCCGAATAGCGGGCTGCGATGCGGCGGCGCCGAGGCCTCCTACGCCACGTCGGCGTCGCGTGAGCCCCTGCGAGCGCAGCACGGATGACTGCCCTGCCCAGAACTCGATCAGTACCACCCGCGAGGCCTAGGCCAAGCGCTGCCGCCGCCTCGACGGCTATGGTACTGCAGCCTAACGGATGAACCACCGCCACTGCCAGCGCACCGCTACTACATGCGCATATGCACATACCGTCAACAGACACACGCCACCGCCCGCGGCCGCAGCCCGCCCCGGGCCCGGCAGCGCGGCGCGGGCCGCACGGCCCTAGGCTGAGGCAAACACGCGTATACACACATAGGCGCACGGACACACGCACCCCGATAAGCAGGCATGCACGGACGGAAAAAGAATGCCCCGCAGGCCGCCCCACCACAAGGGCGCTGCAGCTACTATCCCACGCGCCACCACAGGCGCGCGCCTGCGCTGCCCCAGCGCGTGGCACAGTCCGATCCCCACATTTGCTGCCGGGGCCGAGTCCGGGCTAGCGCGCCCAGGCCATCACAGGACTGGGACCACTGCCCCCCAGCACTCGGCCCACAGCACAGTAGCCCCCAAGCGCACTCGAGCCAATGCGCACTCAAGCCCAAACAATGCCGCGGCACGAAACACAAAACACCACAGCACCCGTCTTTGGCCCACACGGATCCACCCAGGGAGCACCCTTGCTCCCTACTCAGCAAGCACCCCCGCCTGTCTGGGAACACATCCTGGCCCACACCATCGGGGCCCCCAGCTGGAGGGCAGCTAGACAGCCACACGGCCGCCGAGCATGGAAACGGTGGCCCCGCGGCGCGCGCACAAGACATCTTCTTCGCAGTCCACGGCACAGCATGATCCATGCCGCACGCGCCGAGATTGAAGCGCAAACCTGTCGAACGAAGGTTGCCGCGGTTGCAGCGTCGTACAAGGTACGGGAGGCGGGTGCGGTGCGCCGTACGGATCTCTAGTTCCAGTCGTACAGCGTGACCACGACGGTCACGTCGTCCATGGAGCCGCGGTCGCGCGCCAGCTTGACCAGCTCCTGCGCCGCGGCCTTGGCGGCGGCGGCGTGCTGGGTGTTGAAGGACGTCATGCCGGTGAACTGCGCAGGACCGGAGGACGACGACGAGGGAGAGCACGTCACATCACATCACAGGCGTGCTACCGGCATCAAACGCAGGTTTGAGGGGCGCAGGTTGCACGAAACAGGTCATTACGGTCGCGGGCGCCGCAACCGGATGGCACGAGGGCAACATGCTGCTCGCCCGCGGCCCCACCTTGTCAATGACCTCGGCCACGCACTCGATCGCCTCCTGGTCGCCCACCGCGCCCCACAGCCCGTCGCTGGCGTGGATGGCGAAGGCGTCCCGGTGCGGCGCCAGCACCACGGCCGCCACGTCGGGCTCGGCGCTGATGAGGCGCGAGGCCTTGAAGTCGCGGTCGCCAAAGCCCCTGCGGGCAGCAGCGCGCAACCGACCGCACCGTCACACACGGGCCCCACCAGACACACAAGGCCTGTCTGCGTAGGGCCTGCGACTGACAGGCGACCGACGTCGGCGCTGCACCGCCACCGCCACCGCCGCAATGACGCATGCGCCACACCCTGACCCGGCCTCTCTTCTACACGGAGCACACCCTGACTGTGTCGCCGTGCGGCCGATGCACTTGCATGCACAGGCTAGCACGTCCATGTTACCTCAGCTTCCTAGCATGCTCCGTGGCTGTGCCCTGGTGTTGGGCGCCTCGACCGGCCCCATGAAGCCCTGTTTTGACACACGGCAAACATGTGCTGCCTTACCTGGACACGGAGCAGACCTTGGCCGTGTTGCCGTCCGGCAGCGGCAGCACCACACGCCACGTGCCGCGCACGTTGGCGACGCGCCCGCCCGCGGCCTCGATGCGCTGCCGCTCGTCGCTCAGCTCCGGCTTGTGGTCGCGGCTCAGCCGCAGCGCGCGGCCGTCGCGAGCGAGCACCGCACGGCAGTCGCCCGCGTTGGCGGTGTAGAGCTTTGGCCCCACCTGCACCGATACCAGCGCCGTGGTGCCGTCGTGCTGCGGGTGCGATCCGGGGTGGGGGCTGTCAATCGAAGGAACGAAGGCGCTTGCGAGGGTGCAGAGGGCTGCGTTAGGCCTCACGCCTTGATGCTCGGCATCGGGCGCACCTCTCGCCGTCGGCGGGGACCCGGCTTCCCCAGACCAGCCTCCCCGGCTATCCCTTGCACGCACGTGGAAGGCTAGCACAAGATCAGCACAACGCAAACCACCCCTTGCGCTGGGCGGACTCCGTCCGAGCAGCTTGGATCCGCAGATCTGACACGGGCACATGTGCCAGATTTGCACATCGCGAACCGCCAACCGCCCCTCACCGGCAGCTTGCGCGCCTCGCCCTCGGAGCAGATCTTGCTGTCCAGCACCGCAAACGACTTCCGGAACGCGTCCGACAGCAGCGCCAGCGCCTCGGGCCCCACGCCCTGCGAGTCCATGTTCCGCCCAAACACGTCCAGCAGCGCCGTGTCGCCCGCCACCGCGCCCAGCACGCTCTCCTGCGCCGTGCGAGCCGCGTGGTCGCCCGAGCCGTGGCCGTCAAATACGGCGGTGAGGCAGAAGGGCGCACCGCCGTGGTGCGCAAAGGCAGGCGCGCGCGTGGCGCGCCAGGCGGGCGGCGCGAGGGACCAGAGAGCGGCGAGCGCGTCCGAGACCTGAGGCCGCGCGGACATTGGGGCGCCACGTGAGTAGGAAGTGGAGGGCCGGGGCCGGGGATAGGGGTGGTGCAGCGTGGCGCGGCGGGAGGCGAGGGCAGCAGGAGGGCGCAGCAGGGTACGTCGGAGCATCGCCACGCTAGCGATATTGCTAGCCGTACGTGAACTCACCGCGACGAAGTAGTCCTGCATGGTGGGCTTCATAGGGCCCTTGGACTGCGAGTGGGATGAGGAGGCAGGGGCAGGCGAACACGGTGGTTGCGCGTGTGCGTTGGCGGGACACGGGGCGATTTGGCGATGAAGGAATGATGAGTACGCGAGGATGGTGCGAGGGACCGCAGTGCGCGTACCGTGGCGAACCCCTGGCTGATGGCCGAGGGCGAGACGCCGCCTCCGGGCAGCCACTCCTCAACGCACGGCTCGTCGCTGAGGGCAGGCAGGTGCTCCTCGCCCGACATGTCCTCCCAGCTGGTGACGAGCAGCATGTCGCAGGTGAGGGGGTCGCGGAGCCTGGGCATGTCCTCGGCGAACAGCTCCTGTGCGCGCGGGAGTGCGAGGAATGAGTTCGCCACCGGCACGCGCGTGGGGCCTTGCTCTGCAGTATGCTTCTGCAGAATCCGGCCCTGTCGCAGCGATTCTTGCGCACCTCTGCGCGCGAAAGCTGTGACCGCTGCGCAAACTGGGCACTCGTCGCAGCTACCCCACTCGCCGGGGGCGCGACAACGCCCAGCGGCGGTGGACCTGCAGGATGATAACCGTGTTGCAATTGAGCAGTCTGCGGCGGTCTACGCCTCGCGTTGGGTCCGAAGCTGATGGACGGTACATTCCGCGCAGAGGCCCAGGACGCACCTGCCCTCAGCCTTTGACCTCCAGCATGAGAGTGCACCAAGAGGCAGGGTCGAGAACTGGCCTGACGGCTCCATAGGCTCTGGCCGCGCCATAAGTGCAGGGGCGCCATGGCCCCGTCCAAGCAAGCGGCAAGCTACCTAGAGCTAGGTTCAAAATTACAGTGCCAGAAAACACTGATGAAGGCACTGAGAAGGTCAGAAGTGAGCTCGTCAACGCGCAAGGTCTGGGCAAAGTTCCTTGGCCGCGCACTGTTGAGTCAACAGTGCCAAGAATAACCTCCGGAAATGTGTAGGTATCTAAGCCATAGGGGGCTTCGGCGTCAAACCAGGGCTTTGGTGTCGGGGTCCGTACGAGCTCTTGGTTGGAGCGTAGTTCTTTGACGCAGCGCGACGACTTGCAACCTACAGCAAGAAGCACAATCACACGTACTGTGTAGAAACGGTAGCTTTTACCACTGCCGCCGACAATCCTGCCGGTCGAGACGCCGCGCATCGCGCCCAGGACCCGCCCGCGCCGCACGACCGAACTCTCACGGCAACAGGTGACGACGGCGGCCGCCGGTGACGATGGAGCGGCCGCCGTCCGTGGAGGTCAAGTGTGTGTCGGCACCCGACGACGGCATCGGCCCGGCGCTGCTCATCTCCGTGAACCGCGGCGGCCGCCCGCAGACCACACCCCTTCAGGCAAGACCAGATCACACATTTGCACCAATCGCGACGCAGCTCTTCCGCTCCTCACGGCCCGCCGGCTGTGGACCGCCGTCAGCCGCCGCCACTGCCTGCTCCCCGTGCGGTCAACCAGCCCAGGCACACCCTGCCCGGCCGGTCAAATCCCCCTGCCCCCCGCAGTATCTGGTCAATGCCCCCGAGGGCTTCTCGCGCCTGGTTTTGGAGCACCGCTGCCGGCCCGGGCCAGGCCTGCGCGCGCTACTGCTCACAGACCTCTCCCAAGCCGCCCAGGTACTTCGGCACACCTAGCCGGAGTATGTTGACCGTTGACCGATGACCGGTGGCCTACGAGCCTCAACCCGTGCCCGGTCTTGCGTTTGCAACGACTGCAGCACGTCTCTGCGCGTCGATGCAAGAATGCAGTGGGGCCTTGGGCGCCCCTGCCCATGCCGCGGCCGTGGCCGCCGCCTGAGCCCCCGCGCCGGCGCTGTGGGCGTGCGCCGTGCCGTACCCAACCCGGCCACGCCTCCCCGCACCCACTCCCCTTCAGGGTGGCCTGGCGGGCCTGCTGCTGCGCCTGCGCCAGGACGGACATGCGGCGCTCAAGGTCGTGGGGCCGCCGGGTGCGTGCGACCCAGGGGTCGTGCCGCGTGTGGTCGCGCGGTTGATCCGGACCGGCGCTGCGCCCGTCGGTGCCCCGTCGGCCTTGTGCCGGCAGGAGGGACCCGATGCGGCGCAGTTCACCCCCGGGCCTGGGGTCGGGGGGAGGGGGTCAGGCCTCACATCCTCGCTTCACACTGGGCCGCCGCCAGCGACACGCGTGTTGCCGATGCGCAAACACACGGGCGTGCCGCGCGACGAACCCCGCCGACCACGCATCCCGCCGCCGCGCATCCCTGGCAAGCCTGCGTACCGTGAACGACGAATCCTGGTCAGCCACCCCCCCTATGCCCCCATGTGGCTGCACACCACACAGCCGACTGCTCACCCATCCCAAGCGCGCCCTGCACCGAACCCTGCCGCTCCCGCCGCCGCCTCGCCCTGCCAGGCCTGCATGACGTGGTGGCGGGGCTGGGCTCCTTCGTGCGCTGGAGCCACCCCAGCCTGGAGCTGGCGGCGCTGACGGAGGCGCAGCAGGGCTGCTGCTACGAGGACGAGATGCTCGAGGTGCGGGCCGTCGGGTGGCGCGCTGACTGGGTTTTCAGGTCAAGAAGAGACTAAATGCAAGAAGACACTGAACAGCATCCTCGTGTGGTGGACGGCATGGGGTGTCTTCCCTTGACGGCGTGGGTGTCTTCCCCTGCTGCCGCAAGGCCAGGACGGGGTGCTCGAGGCAGGGGTAGAGGGGCGGCCGCTGGCGCGTGGGGTGGTGCTGGGCGGGAGGCGTGTGGCGGGCGGGCGGTTGGGCTGGCTGGTATGGGCAGGCGACGGGCGCGGACAGGGCGCTTGGGTTGATCGGCCTGGCCTGTCCTGTGATCTCGGCGATCCCCTGGCGCGCTGCTCAAGTGCTGCGCTCACCTGGCCGCAGGTGCGGCCGCTGTGGAGCAGCAGCCTGCTGTGGCAGGTGCCGCCGTGGCTGGCGGCGCCGCAGCCCGCGGCCGGGAAGCCGCGGGCGGGGCAGGAGCAGCGGCGCGGCGCCCGGCTGGGCAAGCGGCACGCCAAGGCGCAGCGGCGCGGCGGCGCGGCAGCTGCCGGGGCTGCCGGTGCCGCGGCGGAGGCAGCGGGGCCGGAGGAGGGTGGCGGCGGCGTTGCCGCGGAAGGGGCCAAGCGGGCGAGGAAGACGGCGCCGGTGGCGCCGGCGCCGGCGCCTGACGGCGCCGCACTGGCGGCGGCGCTCGGCGGCGACCCGCTGTCGGCGCTGCGCGCCTCCATCCTCCGCACCTCCGCCGCCGCGGCCGCGCTTGCGTCCGCCAAGCCGGCCGCGCAGCCCGGGGCGGGCGCGGGGCGAGCACGCGGCAAGCCAGCTTGGTCGGACGGGACCTCGTCCGACTCTGGCGCCGGCGACGGCGGCGGCGCAGCTCATGTAGAGGAGGCTGCGTGGGACTCAGGCTCGGGCTCGGGCTCCGGAGGGGAGGAGGAGGGCCTGCAGCTCGGGCCGGAGGCAGGCGTGGCGGGCGGCGCGGTCCGGCGAGGTTTGAGCGGGAAAGGTGGAGGTGAAGCGCCGCCCGCGGCGGTCATCGCGGCCGCTGGCGGCGGAGGAGACGGACGCGAGAGCAGCAGCAGCAGCGCGGACTCGGACTCCAGCGGTGGGACGAGCAGCGGCGGAAGCAGCAGCGATGGCGAGGCGGTGGCTGGCGGAGGCGCTGACAAGCCGACCAGGCAGGCAGCCAGCGGGGCGAGCAGCAGCGGGGCGAGCAGCAGCGAGAGCAGCAGCGAGAGCAGTAGCAGCAGTGACGACGACGAAGGCGGCGGCGGGCCCGCCGCCAAGCGCCTCCGCGGTGGCGCTGCCGCCGCCGCCGCCGCCACGCGGGGCCGGCCGTCTCAGGCCGACCTCTTCTCGCAGCTAGACCAGCTGTTCCTGTCGGCTGCCTCCGCCGAGGCCACCGCCGGCGCCGCCGAGGCCTTTGCAGTGCGGCTCACCGCGCGCACCGGCCGCGGCCGCGGCGCCGCCAGGGCTGGTCGGGCGTCGCGTGCCGGCGGCCGCGGCGGCGTGACGGCGCCGCCGTCTCGGCCGTCGAAGGGCGCGGCGGCGACGTCGACAGACGCGGCGCTTCGGTCGCGCGTGCTGGCGCAGCTGGCGGCGGCGCCGGGTGGGGCTTCACCTGCAATGCCAGCAATTGCTGTCCCCAAGGCCGTCGCAGCAGCGGCGCAACCAGTCTCTCTTGCAGCAGCGCGCGGAGGCCGGCTCGGCGGCGGCCGCGGCAGGGGCCGCGGCCCCAGCGGCGGCGGAGCCACCGCCGCTGGCGAAGCGGCGGCGACGCAGCCGCTGACGTCCCGGCCGACGTCGCCGCTGCCCTTGGGCTTCCTGCTCTACTTCAAGCCCCTCCGCCAGGCCCTGCTGATTGTTGCCGCCGCCGACGCCGCCGCGGCGGAGGCGCTGGCGGCGCACCCGGCGGCGGCGCTCCTGGCGGAGGCGCCGCCGGGGCTGCTACTGGCGACAGCGCACATGGGCCCAGCGGCGGCGGCGCCAAGGCCGGCGTACCGAGCCGCGGCGCGGCGGCTGCCAGGGCCGCAACTGTGGTGGGGTCGCCGTGGTGGTGATGGTGGCGGTAAAGCAACGCCGGCGGCGGTCAAGGTCGCCGGCGCCGGCGCCGCAGCCCTCGGATTAGGCGAGGCATTGGGAGCGTGCGGCGACGGAGCCGTTAGCGTGCCGCCGGACGCGCTGCCGACGGCGCCGCAGGCGACGGCAGCACCTGCAGTCGAGGTCTCGACAGCGCCCGCTGCACCGGCAGCGGAGCCGATGGAAGCAACGGAGGCGACGGAGGCGGTGGCGGCGGCGCCAGCGGCGCCGCAGGGGCCTGCGCAGGCCATGGCGCTGGTGGCGGCGCCGTCGCCGCCGCCCTGCTACTTAGGCCATCTGGGCTCGTGTCGCGTGACGATGCGCCTTAATGCCATCGCCCCGGCGCTCTTCCCGCTGCCCTTTGCGCTGCGGATGCGGCCCGGCGGTGTCGCTGCCGCCGCCGCTGCCAAGACCGCCGCCGACGGCGCGGCGGCGTCGGGCGGCGCCGAGCCGCCGCTACCGGAGGCCCAAGGCCGCCAGCCACTGCCGCCGACCCTGACCGCCGGCCTCATGGCGCGCCTCACGTGTGTCGGCGGCTCTGCCGCCGCCGTCGACTGGCACCGCGCCGTTGTCGGCGCCGCCGCAGCCGCCTCCGCTGACTCGTCGGCGCCGTGGCTGCCGCCGGTGGCGGCGCTGCAGTCGGAGCTGCTAGCGGCGAGGCAGGCGGTGGGCCTGGCCGGCATGCTAGAGGCCCTTCGCGCAGCCTGTCCGCAGCTCGCGGATGCGGCGGCGGCGGAAGGCCTCCTGCGCGCGCCGCGCCTGCCGCCGCCGCCACCGCCACCGCCGGCGGAGCCGGCGCCCACCCGCCTGGCGGCGCCGCCGCCGTCAGCCTGGCCGGCACCTGCTTGGCCAGGTGCCCCTGTCGCGGCGGCGGCGGCGCCGCCGCCGGCACCCTGGTGGGGACCAGCTGGCGTTGGCGGCGGCGGCCATGACATGGCGGCGGCGGAGCTGGCGGCGGCGGCGGCGTCGTACGGCCCGCCGGAGTACGTCGGCCGCATCATGCGGCCGGCGTACTCGGTGGCGAAGCCGTACCGACCCCCGCCGTACGCGCCGGCGCCGTACATCCAGCCCAACGGCTGGCCGCCTCCGCCGGCACCGTACGGCGCCCCAGTGCCCGTGCAGCAACCGCCGCACGCATGGCCGCCACCGTACGCTCCTCCGCATGCCGTCGGCGCCGGCGGCTGGTCGGCGCCGCCGCCAGCCGGCCAGCCGCCGGCGCCGCCGGTGCCTCCTGCAGGCGAAGCCAGCAACGGCGGCGGCGCCGACGCCGACGCCGCTGCCTCCGTCAACCGCTCCGCGGCGGCGCGGCTGCGAGACAAGCTCCGCGGCGGCGCCGCCGGGCGCCCCTCAGGTGCTGGCGGCGCCGACGCCGGCGCGGACAGAGGTGACGGCGGCAACGGCCCGGCGGGCGGCACTGATGCCGGATCCGAGCCCGAGCGCGGATCGGCAGTCTTGGGCGCTGCCGACGAGCCAGGAATTGCGTCTAGCAGCCCCGGGACCGACAATCGACTGGCGGCGGCGCTGGTACGGCAGCGGCTGCGCGCCGCCGCTGCTGCTGCTGCAGGCGGCACGGCAGCGGCAGTTGTGGGCTCTGTGGCTGCAGCTGTGGCTGCTGCCGCTTCTGCTGCGCCGGAGGCCGAGGGCGCCCCGTCCTCGGAGGCGACACCGGTAACGGCCAGCGCCGGAGGTGCAGACACAGCGGCGCCAACTGAGCCAACGGTGCCAACGGCGCCCACAACCAACCGCTTGCCGGCCACCTCACCGCCAGCTGAAGCACCTGTCGACGCGACGGAGACCGCTGCGGCCACGAACGTAGCGCAGGCCGCAGCCAGCGGCAGTGCCGGGCCCGCCGGCGCCGCCGATGCGGCTGGCGGCAGCGCCGCCGCCTACCGCGCGCAGCTCTCCACGTGGGCCGCCGCCGCCGCAGCCTCCGCCGCCGCCGGGTCCCCGCCTACCACCGCCGCCGCCTCGTCCTCCTCCGACCTGGACGACGTGCCGCCGCCGCCCTGCCTGCTCCCGCGCCGCCAGGCCGTCACCGCCGCCTCCGCCGCCACTGCCGCCGCCGCCGCCGCCTCGCCCGCCGCCGCCGCGGGCGTGGCGGTGCTGTTCCTGGGCACCGGCAGTGCGGAGCCCAGCAAGTACCGCGGGGCCAGCGGGGTGCTGCTCATGGGGCTGAGGCCGCACAGCCAGGGGCAGCAGGAGGGGGCCCAGGGACAGGCGGCGGTGGAGGGGCAGCAGGCAGCGGGGCAGCAGGAGGGGGCCCGAGGGCAGCAGGCGGAGGGGCAGCAGGCAGCGGGACAGCAGCATGGGCAGGGGACACAGGAGGGGGCACAGCAGGCGCAGCCGTCGTCGGTGGCGCCAGCGCAGCAGCGGGGCAAGGGGCAGCACGGCCCGGCGCGCAAGGGCCCCGGGGCGAGGGCGCCGAGAGCGGCAGCGGCAGGTGCTGGTGCTGGTGCTGCTGGCGGCGGCGGCGGCGGCGCTGGCCCCTGCGGCTACTCGGTTCTCATTGACGCGGGGGAGGGCTCGTACGGGGCCATGGTCCGCTGGCTGGGACCCAAGGCCGCGGCGGCGCAGGTGCGGAGCTGGGGGCGAGGACGTGGGCGCGTGGTCCCGATCACCTGCCTGACCCGGATCGGAGCCCGCGGCTCTAGTCTAGGCCTGAAGCTGTACCATGATACCCCAGTCTGGTACCGCTCACTGCGTCTTCCCGCTCCGCCCCGTTTGGTCCCTTCCTGCGCCAGGTCCGCTGCCTGGCGCTGGTGTGGTTGTCCCACAAGCACCCCGACCACATCCTGGGGCTGCCGGGGCTGCTGGAGGCCCGAGCCGCGGCGGAGGCAGCCGACGCGGCGGCCGCCGGCGCTGGTGGCGGCAGGGCGGGCGGCGGAGGCGCGGCCGGCGGGGTTCGGCCGCCGCTACTGGTCGTGGGACCGCACGTGAGTGAGCTCTCGCCTGCTGTTGATATTGGCATGGATGTTGGCTGAGACCGGGGCATGGGAGCTACAAAGTGCCACAGCCCTCACGCTGCCTCGGGCGGTTGCCCATGCCCCACGGCTCCGCCCCGCCTCGCCTCGCCCCGCCTCGCCTCGCCGGTCGCCGCAGCTTCACGCCCCCGTGTGGCCCCCGTGCTCCCTGTGCTCCTCACTGCCGCAGGAGGTGGGCCACTGGCTGGCGCGAGTGGGCCCCCTGCACCCGGCCTGGCGCTTCGACTTCCTGCACTGCGCAGACTTTGCGGGTGGGTAGGCGGAGGGCGGCGGCCGACCTCGTGGGTGTCGGTGGGCCGGCCCCGATGGGCTCCTTGCCCCACTGCCCCACTGCCAATGGGCTCCTTGCCCCACTGCCGCGGGCGGCGCTCGGGCATTGGCATGGCTGCCCCAGCCGCCGGATCTTAGTCGGTAGAGTTGATGATGTCTACGGTATCGAGCCGAATCCTCGACGTACTGAGGAAATCTAGACATAATGAAGGCAGGGCGCCTAGGTCACCTCCTACTTCCCAACCCTTCGCAGGGTCATTCACGCTCACGCCCGGACCCGCCGACGCCAGCGCCGACGCCGCGCCGCCCTTCGCGCCGCCGCCCGGCCAGCCGGCCGTTGCGCCGCCGCCGTACACCCCCCATACGCCTGCGGCCTACGCCGCTCCCCCGGCCGCCGCGCCTTGGCCTGGCTGTCCCTGCTGCCCGCCGCTCCCACTCGGCGCCCCTCCGCCTTCCGCCGCCGGGTACGCCAACGGCCACCCCGGCGGCGGTGGCTACGGGGCGGTGCCAGGCGGGCCGCCGCCGCCGAGCGCCGCCGGGCCAGGCGGCGGCGGCGGCTGCGACGAGGACTGGACGGGCGCAGCGGGGCCTGCACTGGCGCGCGCGGGCGGCCGCGGCCGGCCGCAGCCCAACGCCGCAGCACGGCTGCGTTGGCACAAGCAGCGGCAGCAGCAGCAGCTGGGACAGGGGCAGCAGGGGCAGCAGGGGCAGGGACACGACGGTCAGCCGCCGGTGCCTGCGGCGCAGGCCTGGGCGGCGGCGCCACCGCCGCAGCCGGCCTCACCCTGGCCGCAGCCCCAGCCCGGGCCCTGGCCCCAGCCCAGCCAGCCCCAGCCGGGGCCCTGGCCCCGGCCGGCGCCCGGCGGCGGCGGCGGCGGCGGCGGCGGGCTGAGCCCGGGCCAGGCGGCGGCTGCGGCTGTGTGCGGGGGGCTGCTGGGGCTGGCGGGCTGGCGCAGCGTGGGCGTGCACCACTGCAGGGACGCGTGGGGCCTGGTGCTGGAGCACGGCGCCGGCTGGAAGCTGGTGTACTCGGGTGGGTGGAGCTGGTCCAGCTGATGCCTAGGCTCGTGTCATGACGCACGTGCATGTGCTCTAGCTGGCATGTGATTGGGTCCTCACATTCGCTGGCACGCTGCATGATGGCTTGATGGGTGTGGCCCAGCATAGGGGCTCGCGGTGGGGCTCGTCACAAATTGAGCGCCATGCACCCAATGCGGCCTGCTTCCAACCCTGACCCCAACCCCCATGCCCTGTCTCCGCCCCGCCCCCGCCAGGCGACACGCGGCCCAGCTCCGCCCTGGTGGCTGCGGGCCGCGGCGCCACGCTGCTGATGCACGAGGCCACCTTCGAGCCGTGCCTGGGAGGCCAGGTGCGGAGGGCGGGCGCGGAGTGCGGCGTGTGCTGCCTGATGGGATACGCAGACCTGCAGTACAAACCTCACATACGTCATCAGACACGGTTACATGGACTGGATACATGTGCATGCAAGCATGCGCCCAGCCCGCTGGCAGCTCGCAAGGCCGCGGTCGCCTGCGCCCAGCCCGCGCCTGCGCCCTGCCGCGCCCTCGCGTCAGGCCCGCGCCAAGCGCCACTCCACGTCCGCGGAGGCGGCCGCGGTGGCGGAGGCCATGGGCGCGTACCGGTGAGGCCCCCTTTGTGTGCTGATACTGGCACGAAGCTTGTACGGCGCTTCTGGCGCCGGCCTTTGTGTGCCGGGTACTTGTGCTCGCATGATGTCGTGCCCTACCATGGGCTGCCGGCATGTCGCTAGGCTGGCTGGCTAGGGTTGCCTGCTGGCTTGGCCCGCGAGCGCTGCCCCTCAGGGTGCATGTCCTGCCCCCCCTTCCCACCTCCGACCCCCATCTCCGACCCTTCGCCCCCTCCCCGCCGCCACAGTACCGTGCTGACCCACTTCAGCCAGCGCTACCCGCGCGTGCCCTCGGGCATAGAGCCCTGGGCGCTGCCGCTGCGCCGCCGGCCGCTGCCCGCCTTCGACGGCCTCCTGCTGCCGCTGACGGCGCTGCCGGAGGCGCCGCTGGTGCTGCCGCCGCTGGCGGCGGCGCTGGCGGAGCCGCCCGAGGCGGCGGAGGCGGAGGCGGACGCAGGGCCGGCGGAAGCGGGAGGACAGGAGGGCGGCGATAAGATGGCGGTGGACGCGGTGTGAGGGGCCGTGCGGGGTAAGGTCGGGAACAGCGGGTGAGGAAGTGGCGGCGTGCGATTGGGCGGTGGGTTGGGGGCCAGGGCGGAGGGAGACGCGGTGCTGTGGGCCGTGCTGTGTGTCTGCCCGTGACTTGGGCGAGGGGGTGGAGCACGCCTGCAGGACCTCTGTGAGCAGCAGGGGGGCGACGTGCGGTTGGAAGCGGTTGCAGCGGGGGTGTGGAGGGGGTGTGGGAGAATGAAGGAGGGGCAGGCCAGGAGGCGGTGCGCCCGGTCCAGGCGGGTCCCCTCCGCTGGCGTGCGAGACCTGCCATGGAATGCGAGAGAGCTAGACCCGCCATGGAATGCGCGTGGGCAATGTGTGGCGGCCGGGACACGTGCACCTGGGACCCGGGGAGGAGCCCGGGAGTTGCGTGGGGCGAGGGCAGGGTTAGTGCCAGTTGGGGCGGGGTGCAGGGGTGCACGTGCGCGATGTGTGGCTGGCAGGAGACGTGACGTTGGCGTGCGCTCGGGGCCGGGGAGAAGGCCGGGACCTCCGCTGCGAGGACGCATGCGTATCTGCTAGTAGTTGCGGCGGACGGGCGGAGCCTCAGCGCAATGCGCGTGATAGTGGCGGGAGCGGTGGTGGGCAGAGGTGGTCAGGGCCGGGCGGCGACCCAGGGGCCGCGTGTGAGGCCAGGAGGCCTGCTGTAATTGGCAGCTGGCAGAAGCATTGGGACCAAGGGCGACTCAGCATCTCAGCTGCAACAATAATGATCGGTTTGTTGCTGCTCCCCTGGGGCGCGGCGGCGGCTGATGATGGGAACCTGGGAGGGGCGGTTGGGCGTTGGGTACGGCTATACGGAGCGTGCCGGGCGTGGGATGCAGCGCGCCCTGGCCCGGACCTGTCCACAGCGCGCCGCACCACATTTATACACCCAAACACGTCGTTGCTGACACAGACGTACACCTCGCAACTGAGACGCCGCGCCTGACCATGCGCTCCTCTCTCCCGGCGGCCTCGACCAGCGGGGTGCGCCCAGCTGCCAGCAGCCTTGTGCGCGGGCGAGCGCTCGTGGTCGCCCCTCGCGCCACGGCCACCATGGAGCCGTCGACCTCGGCCCCAGCTGCGCCGAGCTCGGCGCAGTTCCTGCGGAAGCACATGCTGAAGCTCGCGCCTTACACGCCAATTGAGCCTTTTGAGGTGCTCTCGGCTCGCTACGGACGCAAGCCTGAGGATATCATTAAGCTAGACGCAAATGAGAACCCATATGGGCCGCCGCCCGAAGTGCGCGAGGCGCTCGGCTCCATGGCGTTCCCTCACATTTACCCGGACCCGGAGACGCGCGCGCTGCGGCAAGCGTTGTCTAAGATGCACAACATCCCGAAAGAGCACCTGCTGGTGAGAACGGCGACGTGAGGCAGAGACGATGGCCACGGAGCACGCCTTCGCGCTCCCCAGGCCTTAGCACAGCCAGTGCGATCGGAGGAAAGACACGGCGAAATTGGGCTAGGGCATGGACCTTTCTCCGTCTGTGGTCAAGCAGCGGATGGTCGCGCCGCCGAGCCAGCTCGCACGTGCCGCAGCTAGAACGACTCTTCCAGCAGGTTGCAGGCCTTTTGAAACTCTCGCCCTGGTTGGGGCAGCGGGACGAGCCCAAAACCCGCACCTTCGCTCAACACCCCTTGGGCCTCACGCCTTCACGCCCGCTTTTTCCTTCTCTAGGTCGGCTGCGGCGCCGACGAGCTGATTGATCTGCTCATGCGCTGCGTGCTGGAGCCTGGTGACAAGATCGTGGACTGCCCGCCCACCTTCACCATGTACTGCTTCGATGCCGACGTCAACGACGCGCGCGTGGTGACCGTGCCCCGCCTGGAGGGCTTTAAGCTCGATATTCCCGGCATCATGTGAGTCAGCGGCTGTGAAAGCTAGAGCAGCAGCGGCCGGGGCGGGGCCAGGGTCGGGCGCCTGGGTGCGCGCGGCCGTGCGAGACAGCTGGCGCTGGAGCCAGCCTGTCAGCCCTGAGGGAGTTGGGGGCTCGATGCCAGAAGCCGGTTCAGGCGGCATCGTGTCAGGCGGCAGGCGTGGGACAGCCAGCACAGCAGCAGCAGCAGCAGAAGCAGCAGCCGGGGCGGGGCGGGGGCCTCGGTTCAAGGAGCTGAACACACTCGTGGGAGGCAGCTGGCGCGTGACGCAGCGGACACCGCACCGCAGCAGCTGGGGCGTCGCAGCACATTATCCGAGGCGGTCAGGGGCGGGGTGGGCGCAAGCGCGTGAGGCGGTCAGCGCGGGAGCCAGCACAGTGGCAGCGGGGTGCGGTGGGAGGCGGTGGGGGCGTCGTGCTTGCAGGCAGTCAGCGGATAGATAGGCACCCCGCCGGCGGCCGCAGCCAAGCCGGGGCCTGGGGCCGCTGGCACATACCTGCCTCAAATCCTCCGATGCTGGGAGGCAGTCAAGCCCGGCCAGGCTCGGCACAGCCCGCGGCAGCAGCCCGCGGCAGCAGCCAAGCCTGGGTCGCTCCGCTGCTGCGGGGTGCCATGCCTGGCAACCCGCACGCTGACGTCCCCCGCCTGCCCTCTCTTGACGTCCCCTCCAGCCACGCGGTGGAGGAGCACAAGCCCAAGGTGGTGTTCCTGACCTCGCCCAACAACCCGGACGGCTCCATGATCACCGAGGTGCGCGGGGCGGCAGCAGGGGAGCTGGCCACGCGCGGGTCAGGCCGAGGTTTGGCGGATACGGCTGCTGAGCAGCATAGAGCAGGCAGGCTGGCCCTCCCTGCCCTCCCCGCCCCAGGCGGACCTGCTCGCCCTGCGCGCGCTGCCTGTTCTGGTGGCGCTGCACAAGGAGCACAGCGAGCCCCTGACACGAACCCTGCTCCGCTCCCCTCCCCTGCTCCCGCCTCCCGCGCTCCCTCCGCCCCAGGCCGAGCTGCTCACGCTGCTCGCGCTGCCCGTGCTGGTGGTGCTGGACGAGGCGTACATTGAGTTCTCCTCGGAGGCCTCGCGCCTGCACTGGGTGTCGCGCTACCACAACCTGGTGGTGCTGCGCACCTTCAGCAAGAGCGCGGGTGAGGGGCGCAACGGCGCGGGCCGAGACCGAGCAACTGGAAGTGCCAGTGCTCTGTGCGGCGCTACCCCGCGACGAGGCTGCGCTCGTCAGCTCGAGCGGGGCGCGAGCTAGCAGGCCCCCCCTTGGTGCACCTGGCCCCCTCTGGTGCACGGGGCTGCAGCCAGGCAGCCAGGCCAACCTGGCTCTGAAAGCGGCCCCGAGCGGGGCCCTGAGCAAGGCCCTGAACAGCCCTGTTGCGCGGGGCAGGTCTAAACCCGGACTGACCCTCCTCCCTTGCCTCGGCCCTCCCCTGCCACAGCGCTGGCGGGCCTGCGTGTGGGCTACGGCGCCTTCCCGCTGGACATGATTGAGTACCTGTGGCGCGCGAAGCAGCCCTACAACGTGTCGGTCGCTGCCGAGGTGGCGGCTGTGGCGGCGCTCACAAACATGCCGTACCTGGACAAGGTGCGGGCGGAGCGTGGGGGTTGGGAGCGGGGGAAGCGGCACGTGTGTATGTGCGTGGGGGGAGGTGTATGCGTCGCGCCCATCAGCATGCGGGGCAAAGCTGGACAACGTGGCTGGGGTGGCGGGGGCCGTGGTGATGCGCGGATGGTAGGCAGGGTTGAGGCGCAGGGCACGTCCGTGCCCCTGCAATGGAACCTCACCAGGCTCGTGCCTCCTCTCTGTATCCGTCCACCCACCTGCTTCCCTTGTGCCCCTCGCTCTCACGGCAGGTCCGCGACGCGCTGGTGGCGGAGCGCGAGCGGCTGTTTGCGCTGCTGAAGGAGGTGCCGTACCTGGAGCCCTACCCCTCGCACGCCAACTTCATCCTCGCGAAGGTGGGGCGCCGGCACCGACAGCGCGCGGGCGGCGGCAGGCGGCCGGGGAGGACGGACCCATGAGCGGCCGCCCACAGCTCCTTGCCATGCACCACCACTACCCGCCCCGACGGTGGAGGTCATCGTAGTGGGCTGGGAAGGTTGCTTCAGCCGAAGGAGCTGGGGCCCGAGCTTCTGGTCAGGGCCCCCCGAGCCCTGGCCTACCTCTGCCTCAACCCCCCCCACCCCACCCCACCCCCCAACAGGTTACTCAGGGGCGCGACGCCAAGGCGGTCAAGGACGCCCTGGCCACCAACCACGGAATCATGGTGCGCCACTACGCCAAGAAGGAGCTGTCGGGCTACATCCGCGTCAGCGTGGGCAAGCCGGAGCACACGGACAAGCTCATCGCCGCGCTCAAGCAGCTGTGAGGCCGCAGCTGCGGCCGCGTAGGGAGCTGCGAGCAGCTGCTCCGTAGAGAGCTGCGAGCACCTACTCCGTAGGGAGCTGCGAGCAGCTGGCGGCGAGCGAGGTTGCAGCTGGGCCCAGGTGGAGAAGCTGGCAGCGGCGCTCGTTGACTGATGGCGGCGTTGTGCGGCGCAGCCGTGCGGTCTTGCCGGTCCGACGACGGCCGGGCACGCTGGCAGGCGGGCCGACAGGCGGGCCCACGTCAGGACCCGGGGCCGGACAAACGCTGGCGGGGCTGGCGCCGAGGCCGCGCAACCGGATGGTGGCTGCGGCCCAGGGACGTAGGGTGCCGTCCACGGCGGGGGCGCTGGCAGCGCCCTGCGCTGGCCAGGCTGCGCAAAGGGCGCAAGACCAGGGGTGCTGTGGCTTGAGCCGTGGTGTCCTTGTTGGGAGGTGCTTGGTTGCCGGCGCTCGAGCGTGGCGTTGGGGCGGTCGGGAGGCAAGAGGTGCGACACCCGGGCGTGGGGGCGTAAGTGGGGGACGAGCGCGCGCGCATGCGGGACCTGGACTTGGGTGTTGACCGGGTGGTGACGTTGGGTTGCATGGCTTGCGACGTCGTGTGTTGGGGTGGGGTAAGGGCGCAGGCCGCCGGGTGGCTGCGTGGCTGGGGTGCGCATGGGAGGCCGCAGCGCGCGGCTGGCAAGGGCGGGAGGCAGGCAGGGGCCGGTGGCCGCAGGCCCCAGGCCTCTTGCGGGCGGAGTGCGTGTGGGTATGTGGACCGGACCGGCAGGTCACTTCCTGCGCAGGATGTGTGCTGAGCGGGGCGAGTGTAAGCGAGGTCGGAGATGTACACCTGGCAGGGGGAACTGTTGGGGTCACCGCATGGGGTGACCGGCCACGTCCGTACGGCCACAGCCATTCGAATCATCGACTAAGGGGCCTACACAGAGTCCCAGTGTCGCGCATAGCTATTCCACCTGTATCTGCGTCGCACAGCAGTGTATGCCAGGATTTCACCCGCCTCCGTGGGCCGCTCAGCCTTGCCGGGTCGCTACCCTTGAGGTGAGTCTTTCAATTTATGGCCAGCGTATGACTGCTGTAATTGTCGCCGGCGATCTGGCGCGCACGGAGAATGCTTTCCCGCGCGCTTGCGTCGCAACCACCCCCGGTATCTGCTCTGACGGCCACCTCCAGCTTCTACTCCTTGCTGCCCGGCTTGTTTCAAGGCGTAGGCCTGCTCGCAGCCCGGCGCAGCAAAAACGATCTCCGGGACTTGCTCGCCGCACGCGTGGTTGTAAAGCCGCCCAACAACGCATGCGCACGAATTGAAATACGTGGACCAGCAGGAGCTGTGGCTGCGAGGGAAACGGTCCAGCGTCAGGCTCCCCTCCTAGGTCCCCTCTGTTGCCCGCCGCCTGCCTTACCCACCCATCACTCCGCCCTTCCCCTCTCCGCCAGGCTTTCTCTCCCTCCGGCTCGCGCCTGTTCACCATCCCCGTCGACACCGAGCCCTACTACACCCTCGGCCGCGCCGCCGACCAAGTCTCGATCGCGCTTGACCACCACAGCTGCTCGCGCGTGCACGCCGCGCTCGTTCACCACGCCGACGGCCGCGTATTTGTGATTGACCTCGCCTCGGTATGTCACATTGTAGCGCACGTTGCTCGGAACTCCTCACCGCTGGTCGCCGCGCACGCCGTCGCGGCTTGCACCTAGTCCCCACCCAAACGCCGCAACCCCCCCTCCCTTTCTGGGCCCGGGCCGGGCGACACGCGTTCGCCGCTTGCACCCTGCCTAGCCCTGCGGCGAAAGCCAACGAGATCAAAGCTTGACCCTCATCCATATTCAAGTTTGCGCCCCGCCCATTCCGTCTGCCTCCCGCGCCGCAGACCCAGGGCACCGCCGTCGACGGCCGCCGCATCGCGCCCAACAAGCCGGTCCTGCTTAAGGACCATACGCGGCTCAAGTTCGGCGAGCTAGACATCGACTTCGTGCTGCGCTGCGAAGGAGCAGGTACGGCATGTGCACGGCAGCGCCCAGAAGTATGGCAAGCACTGTACGGACTGCACGCCCCTAGTCCACGGCCTCGCTAGCCCACGTTGCCCTGCCCCAGTCCTCTGCTCTAGGTGAGAGGTCCCAGCGCTGGTGGTCCTGCGGCCCTGCGCCCCAGCTCACGCCCCGCCCACCTGCCCCGCCGCAGCCGAGAAGCGCACCGCCGAGGACCCCGCCGCCTCCGCCGCCAAGCGCTCCGCGCCCAACACCATGCCGGGTGACACGGTCCGCGCTTCGCACCTGCTGGTGAAGCACAAGGACGTGCGGCGGCCCAGCAGCTGGAAGGTGGGTCCGAGGGGAGGCGCGTCGTACGGGCGCGTTCGGCGTGTGCAAGGGACCCACCGGCTCGTTCCCAACGTCAGCGCTACGCGCACAACGCATGCACCACCGCACACTGCACAGCTCCAGCTGCTTGCTGCACGGCAATTGCGTACGGCTACGCTGGGATGCCTTCACACACCGTTTTTGCACATGTGCCAGCACATGTGCGTCGGCCCACCAAAGGCTCGGGTGGACGTCACCCGCTTACTGCAAGTCACACACTTAGTGACGCTCTGCACATGCACCCGTGTATGAGCAGATGCATATGCACATGCACAGCACCTCACTGTCACCCCACCTACCATGCATCACAACTGGCGGCCAAGGCCGAGCGCTGGGGCGTCAAGCAGTCGCCCACAGGCAAGGGACTCCCCCCACGGCCGCACAGCAACGCATCCCGCCCCCGGCAACCCCGGGGTCGGGCGGCACGGGCGTATACCAGCCCATACGGGTGGAAGGCACCGCCCGGATGGTTATTGCGATCCGTAAAGTCTTTCACGTCACACACACATCACAAATGATAAGACATACCATTCCCGGAGATGCCCAGGCGAAGGGTGCGCTTTGTCGTGATTGCACCCTTGGCCTGTGCCCAGCTAGACCTGGGATTGATTCCATTGGCTCGGAAGGGCCCAGCACTTCGCCCCGCCGTCTGCCGCCGCACACCCCCCGGGTCGCGGTCTGCCGGGGGAGTCGGTCACCACGCGCAGCACCGACCCCTTGCCCGACTGCTGAAGCGGCCAGGCAACACGCGCACGCCTCCACGCCCCCGCTCCCCTCCCCATCCCCCGGGACCCACCCCGGACCCGCCGCAGGAGTCGGTCGTCACCCGCACCAAGGAGGAGGCGCTGGAGATGATCCAGGTGGGGGCCGCGTGTGGGGGTTCCGCTGGCCGGCTGCCCTGGTCTGGGGCAGCCCTCGGGGATGTGCTCGTCGCGCTGCCCCTTTGACCCCGGCCCCCGAGGGAGCTGCACCACCGGGCACACCGCTGGGAGAAGGCCGACCTGTCGAATGACCCCCGGTGTCTTGGGGTGGCGTCATGCCCGCCCGCTGGCCGCCCGCTGGACCTAGGCGAGGTGGCGCCTGTCGCTCGCTACCCCCCATCTGCCTGCCCCGGCACACCCACTCCCCCGGCGCCCGGCCCTATGCCTGCCTCTGGCCCCAGGCCTTCCACGGCCAGCTGGTCCGCGGTGAGGTGGATTTCGCCACCCTGGCCTCGCGCGAGAGCCACTGCAGCAGCGCGCAGCGGGGCGGCGACCTCGGCGAGTTCGGGTGAGCGCAGCTGGGTGAAGGGGTGGTGGTGAAATGGGTTGCAGAGGGGCGGGAGCGGAGAAGGGCAGGCTGTTTGCCGGGAACAGCTCGGTGTGTGCTGGCTAGCCTTCTCGATGATGAGCAGGCGACGATGGGGTGGGGGTGGGGGTTCGGAAAAGCAGGGACAGCTAGCGGCTCCTGGCCGGCCTTGGAAGTGGGCTCTGATGAGCCTCCCCCACCTCCCCTCGCCCCCCGCCCCCCGCCCGCAGTCGCGGCCAGATGCAGAAGCCGTTCGAGGACGCCACGTACGCCCTCAAGGTGGGTGGGCTGGGCGAGGCGAGGCAAGGGCAATCACGGGAGGCATGCCCAGATTTGTTCGCACCCCCATTACGGCTAGGGCGCACGCACGCAATCAACGTGGGCCAGGAGGCTGGGCGGCCGCGTGGGCCGAAGCACGGGCGTGCCCCGGCTGGAAGTGCTAGCTGCCCGAGGGGAGGGGAGGCCGCTGCCTGGAGCCTCACAGACCTGCTCCCCACACCTTGCTCCCCCTGCCCCTTCCCTTCGTCCCTGGTCTGCTATTCTCTCGGCAACACATCCTCCCATCCCTGCCTTCCCCCACAGGTCAACGAGCTGAGCGGCCCCGTGTTCTCCGACTCTGGCGTGCACCTCATCCTGCGCACCGCCTGAGCAGTGGCCTGAGCTGTGCCGTGTGAGGCTGGAGGCCGGCAAGGGCTCGACCGCTGCGCCCACCACCTCGCGACGACTTCGGCGTGCACCTCGCGTCCTGCGCACCGCCTGAACGGTGGCGAACACGCGTTGCATTTGCCCGCGGTGGCGTGGGCAGCCGGGGACTCCCAGGGTTGACTTCGTTGTGGCCGTTTGCGGTGTTGTCTCGAAACTTCGGTGTTGTTGTCTTAGAAACTTTGGGATCGGCCCTGTGCGGCGCGATCGTGTATTGTGTTGGTGGCCGCTGCGGCGCACTGTTTGCGCTTGGCCCTGTAACAAAGGCTGTGGTGCTACAGGGGCTGGGGGGGCAGCCGGCCTCGCTCCCACCCTGGGCTTGATGAGCAGCCGAGGCGACAACTCGTACATCGGATGGCGCCCATTCCTGTCCCCTTGGCCTGGCGGGCTTGAGCGCTCACGATTCCTACACCGCACAACCCTTTCCAAGTCTTGGGCTGTCGATCACACCAAGCCCCTGCATGTTTCCTAGTGGCCCAGGACTGTGTTTCAAAGCCCGCAGCCCAGGACCCCTGCCCAACAGCCCAGGACCCCTGCCCAACAGGCCCCACAGGACAAACGAGGGGTGGGGTCGCATGCGAGGGACCATGGCCGCACGTCACATGGCCACAGCGGCACGACACGTGTGCGCCACCCCCCGTCCTGCGCCCCACCACCACGATCATGACCGCGAGCCGCACCTCTTGCCAACTGAGGGGTGCGGCAGCACTACCGCCTCACCGCAGATACCCCGGGCATCCGAGGATTACCTCTTGCTGCGCCTGTTACAAGGGGCCCGGGCAACGGCGCCCGCCCGCCCGCCCCCAAGCCCCAACTCCCAGCCTCCGACCCAACGCACGCCGCGTCGCCGCTCCGCCAGCCATGCAGCCTGCGGCCCGCCTCCTCGCCGCCTGCATCCTTGACCCCCACCGCCGACCTCCGCAAGGCCCCGCCCCGCCCTAGCAACCCAGCCTCACACCTGCAATTACAACAACAGGGCTCGCCTGCATCCGCAGCCACACAGCAGCCCTGTGCCTTCACCCGCCTACTTCTCGCCGCCGCCGCCCTCCCGCGCTCGCGCCACGAGCCGCGCCACGCTCAGTGCGCCGCCCACCACGGCCAGGCCCGCCGCTGCCACCGCCAGGCCCCAGCACAGCGCGGCCTCTGCGCGGCCCAGGCGCAGCAGGCGCAGCGCGCAGGCGCAGGGCAGCGCCAGCAGCAGGGCCATGTCGCCGACGGAGGCGATGACAGCCACCACCTGGTGGGCGGGGGCGGGAAGGAAGGGGTTGGGAGGGGAGAGGGGAACCATGGGTATTGACACGGTCAGGGGCTGGACGTGGAGGGCTGCCAGGGCCATGTCGCCCATCGAGGCGATCACCGCCACCACTTGGGGAGGAGGGGCCGTGGGGCTGCGCGCTCCGCGCCGTGCCATGCGCTCCGTGACCAGCAGACATGCCGTACACGCGCTCCCGTACACGATCCGTTGCCGTACCTCGCTGAAGTACGGCAGCAGGGTGCCCGCCGCGTAGCCGAACGCCGCGCCGCAGCTGGTCAGCAGCAGCCACAGCAGCGCCCGGCTGCCCGCGTCCAACACTCCGCCGCCGCCGCCGGCCCCCGCCGCCAGCGACTGGCGACGGCGCCGCCGCTCGTTCTCCAGGTACCGCAAGTACGCCGCGCGGCCGCGCGTCGTGCCCAGCAGCGGCGCCGTCAGCCCGGCGCCGCCGCCGCCGCCATCCTCGTCGTCCTCGTCCGCTGGTACGAACCCGCCAATTGACAGTCGGTGCGACGGCACCGGCGTGCCGCCGGCGGCCGGGATGGGGCCGGCGGCGCCGCCGCTGCGGCCCGGGCTGGCGGCGCCGCCGGGCATGGCGTCCAGGCCGGCCGGGCTGATGTCGGGCCGCGGCGCCGCCGCCGCAGCGGGCGACAGCACGAGCAGCGCCGGCTGCCCTGCGCCGGCCGCCGCCGCCGCCGCCACCGCCGCCGGTGGGTCGGCTCCCGGCAGCGGGGCCTCGGCGATGATGAGGCGGCCGCCTGCTACGGCCGCGCCCTTGCCGCCGCTCGGCGTGGCTGTCTCCGCGCCCGGCCCATTGCCACCGTCCTCCTGCTCTTGCTCCTCCTGCTCCTGCTCCTGCTCCTCCTGCTCGTCGTCCTCTTCCTCGTCGTCCTCCTGCTCGTACTCCTCGCCGCGCATCTCCCGTGGGCCGCAGAGCCCCAGCACCAGGCGCGTCCACACCTGCGCACATCAACATGAAAAAGCACTAAACACTGATACGCGTAGCAGTATGAACATCGTACAAAACAATGACAACCCCAGGCACCTGGATGGGGGAAGTGGTGTCAGCGGGGAGGGGTGGAGGTTGCAGGACAACAGCGGGCGCGCAGCCACGAGCCCCATTGGCTGCCGTACGCTCCCTGTCGTACAACGCTGTCGTACATCCCACGCCCGCCCCTGCCTCACGTTGAGCGAGATCTGGTAGCTGATGAGTACGGACAGCAGCACCAGGCCGTTCACGGCGGCGGACCAGCGGTCGCGGACCAGGCCGGACGTCACGGGCCGCGAGGGGTCCAGGCCTGCGGCCGCGCGTTGCGCAGGGACCAAGGAGGCAGGGCCAAGCATGGTGGCGCAATTGTTGGCCCGGACGGAGGCCACTAGGGTTGTGCCAGAGGCTAGTCCGCTGGTGCTGGACCGTGCGTGCCGTGAGGACATCGCTCCGCCTGCAATTGAGGGAGCATGCGCGCTCCTTCCTGGCGATCCCCAACCCGGCAAGGAGCGCGCATCCTCGGTCGGTCGCAGGCAAAGTCGGGCACCTGGCGGGCCCGTGGCGTCCTTCCTTCCGGGTCCACTCGCCTTCGGAGCCGCGCGCCGCGTAACCCACGGCGCCCAGGCCTCCCAGCAGCGGCGCCAGGATGGCTGTCGACAGCCCCACGGAGGACGAGAACTGGCGCCTGGAGGTGTGTTCACGAACAGGTCGGTAACATATAGTAAGCACGACCCGCGCGGCACGCCCTGGGTTGGTGACGCGTCGGCATGGTGTGTTCAGAATAATCAACATGGTGTGTGTGGGCAGAGGCAGTGGTGTTCAGGCCACCAGGGGGGGCGTGGCGGCTGCTCAGCTTGGCGGCTTGCCCAAGGCTGCGCCGCCTGCTTGGCCGTCGGCCAACAAAGCTGTGCCGAGGTGTTGCCGACCTGTTCACATACGTACGTGTGAGCCAGCTCCAGGCGCAGCTGTGCCGCATGCACGCTGCCCGACAGCGCCACCCTCGTGCCGTCCCAACTCCGTCGCGACAATCCGACAAATGATATGACACAATACGTAGACGGATGGCTCACTACGTGGCATCGCCGAAGTATGGCCTGTATGTCACACAACAACATGTAGCGGGGCTCCAGGCGCACGCGCCCTGTCAACTCCGTCACGTCACATGATGTATACTGTCATCATTTGTAAACGTACGACACATTACTGCATGACGTACAGCTCCAGGCGCACCTGTGGCGCATGCCCCCGGCCAGCCGCACCCAGGTCTCCTGGCCGCCAAAGGCAAAGACCAGGTCCATGAAGCCCACCTGGGGGGAAGGGGAGAGGGAGGGAGGAAAGGAAGAGGGCAGGAGGTAGTTCGTGCTGGTCGACTCGTGGGCAGGTAGGCCCCAAGTCCACGAGGCCGGGTTGTGCAGCACAATCGATGCAGGGGGAGGGTAGTTAGTGGGCGGGCGAGCACGTTGAACCCATCCTGGTGGGCCCATCCTGGTGGATCCCCCCTCCTCCAAACCCCGGCCCCCAAGCCCCGCCCCACCATGGCGCTGCCCAAGCCGCCGTGCGCCACCAGCTCCGTGTGGCCCCACCCCAGCAGCGAGGGGCGGCGCTGAGAAAGGCCGCCGCCGCCGCCGCCGCCGCCCGAGGGCCCGTTGCCGTACCAGCCCAGCCCCAGGCCGCCGTACGCCAGGCCGCCGGGAGCCCGTGGGACATGGCCGTGGTGGTGGGCGCCGTTTGGGCCGCCGCCGCCGCCGGTGGGGTCGTCGGGCGGCGGCTGCAGCAGCAGCTTGGCTCCCGTGATGACCAGCGCGGCGGCCATGGCGGTGCTGCCCACCAGGGAGGTCCAGCCCAGCTGGTGGTTGGGGTTGGAGTTGAAAGAGGGGGAACGAGCGTGGGGAAAGAGGGTGGTGGAGGGATGAGTAAGGCAGAGATGGTAGCCGCTGGACCCGATCCCGCCTCCCCACCGCGCCCCACCCACTTGTCTGAGCGACCGCAGCTGCGCCAGCGCCACCTGTCATGAGCCCGAGACGCACAAAACCCACACACGCAACTCCACAACCACCCTGCCTTTCCCCACCGCGCCCCACCCACTTGTGTGAGCGACCGCAGCTGCGCCAGCGCCACCACCGCCAACAGCACCGCCAGCCCCAGCAGCAGCAGCGGCGGCTCCTGTCCCGGGGGCACCACCAGCTGGGGTGGACGTCGGGGAGGGAGGGGGGAGGAGGGGAGGCAGGGAGAGGAGGGACATGGTCGTCAGCGCTGCTGGGACTGGAGGGATTGGGTGGGGTAGGGGTGCGGGGCGTGCAGGTAGAGTGGTGGGGGGAGGTGCGGCAGAGGGCGGCAGGGGCCGTGGGCCTTGGGCGGCATGTATGCATGGGCGCCACGCACGGTCGGGGCCCAACGCACCTCGTGTGTGTTGCCCACCGACCTGTCCCACCGTACCTGCCCCAGCGCCTCCACGGCGGTGATGTGGAACACGGCGGGCATGGCGAGGATGGTGGCGTAGGCGGTGCAGCAGGCGGCGACCTGTGGATGGAGGCACGGAAGGAGGGCACGGCGGCTAAGGCAGCCCTGGCGCGATAGATGCGGCCGCAATACACGCACACGCACACGCACACGCACGCAGGCACGTAACCCGCTTGTCAAACCAGTTGCTGGCCCGGCCGTCCCGCCCAGCGCGGCGCGGGCACATGCGTCGCATCGGCACGTACCCTGCGCGGCCGTTTCCCCCAGGTGTAACGACACGCCTCACAGGCTTACTCTAGCCCTATGGGCCTCCCCTGGGGGTTTCCCCCATTCTTGGCCTGCGTGCCAGGGTTACGGTCCTGTGCGTGCCCTGGTGGGGTGCCGTACAGATGGGCCTCGCCTATGGCTCGGCCCTCCCGACCCGGCCCGGCCCGGCCCCACCTGGCCCGGCATCCCCAGCGCGGCCCGGGCCATGCACACATACACACACACGCAGGCACGTACCCTAACTCGCCCTACCCGCCCAGCCCGGCCCCACCTGGCCCGGCATGCCTAGCGCAGCGCGTGCGATGACGTGCAGCAGCGGCGGCGGCTGGCGGCGCTTGGGGGCGCCACCTGCTGCTGCTGCTGCTGTGGATGAGGGCGAGGAGCCGGAGGGGCCCGGGCCGCTGCCGGGGCCGGGCAGGGGTGCGGAGAGCAGCCTGGGGGGCGCGGGTGGGGTGTGTTGGGTAGGTGGGGTGTGCTGGGGGCCGGCGGCAGCGCGCCGGGCCGGCGCAGTGTGCCTGCATAAGGACCGGTGATGTGGGGCAGGGCCGCATGCGGGCGGTGGGGCGACCCATGGGCCACGTGCCCACACATGAACAGCACGTCGTCGTGGCGCACAGCGAGGTCCGGCCGTACACTGGAGCCGTACAGGTAGCCCGAAGAGTGAGCAGATGTCATGCTTCACAAGCACATGAGTTGTAGTGACTTGCAGCGGAGGCCGTACCTGGCGTACAGAGAGCCCGAGTAGGCGGTGGCGGCCGCCAGGGCCATCAGCGCCAGGAGCGCGGGCAGCCAGCCCAGGCGAGCGAAGGCGCCCGGCAGCGACAGCACGCCCACCTTCCGGTGGGGGGCAGGGAGGGGAAGGGAAGGGAAGGGGGAGGGAGATGCAGTGGAGGGATGGTGGGCGAGCGCGCTGGCTGATGAAGCCGCCGGCAGCGACAGGACACGAACCCTGCTGCCGGGGGCCAGGGGAGGGAGGCAGAGCGAACGGAGCGGAGGGAACGGAGGGAACGGGGCGGAGGGAACGGAGGGAACGGAGCGGAGGGGAGGGCCGGGGAACGAAAGGAAGCCAGGCAGGAGCGCCGGTAGGCTGTGCAGGGCGCTCTGCAAGCCGGCGTGGCAGATAGACGGCGTCGGGGCCATGCATGGCCGTACGGGAGCAGCTGGAGGCGGCGAGTGCCCCCTAGATAGCACAGGAGCACCATGAGCACGGGTGAGCGGCGGTAAGGGTTCCGAGAGCGGGGCCACGGCGCACCCCAAGCGGAGCAGGATCGCGCAGCTACTTGGCGGCCAGAGGGGACAGATTGAGGGGCAGTCAGCGCGCGCGGCGACGGACACAATCAGCAGGCGCAGGCGCAGGCGCAGGCGCAGGCGCAGGCGCAGGCGCAGGCGCAGGCGCAGGCGCAGGCGCAGATGGAGGTGGAAATGCAGACATCTTCACCGGGCGCGGAGCGAGTAAGGCGCCAGGATGCCAGGAGGGAGCGCACGCAGCCGGGTGCTGCGAGGGGTGCGTTGGAGCGATGAAAGGCAGGGGCGCGACGCGAGGCGCGGCACCCGGGACCATGGCTAGACGTGTGGCCGCGGGGGCAGCTGCGGCAAGCTACGCACCCCCCGGGGCTGCCGCACCCCCCGGGCGGACGCATTCAGCAGGCCACGGCGCGGCACGGCGGCGGAGGCGCCAGCACGGGGCGGGCGCCAGGCGGGATCAAGGAGCCACAACGCACCCCCAGGGCTGCCTTGAGGACGACGCAGCCAGTCAGCAGCCAGCCCGCGCCGCCGCCGCCGCCGCCGCCACGGGCTCCGCCGCCACCACCGCCGGCTCTTGACGACCCTTTGGCAGTGGGTCGGGCGGGAGGCGGAGGGGCGCGGGTCACGGGGGAGAGGCCAGGCGCTTTGGCAGCTAGGGCAGGGGCTCTGGCGGAGGCTCGACGGACACCCGGCCTCACCGCCGCCGCCGTCGCCCTCCGCCGCCAGCACCACCACCACCTCTGCCGGCCCCATGCCGCCCTCGCCTCCTCCTCCGCCGCCGCCGCGGTGGAAGAGGCGCAGGGGGCTGAAGGCGGACCTGGCAGCCGCCCAGCCGCGGCCGTCGCCGCCGCGGCCGTCGCCGCCGCCGCCGCCGCCGTCGCCCCCGCTGCCCTCGCCGCCGCCGCCGGCCGTCGGGTTGCGCAGCGCGGGTCTCCGGTTCATTCCGCTCATCTGTCGTCACACCACAGGGGTCGGGACGACGCTCAGCTCAGCCTCGTCGCCTGCATTCCGGCCACCCCCTCGCAGCCGCCTGCAGCAGCCGCTAATCGACACCCGCTGCGTTGCAACGTTTCCTTCACAGCGGCTCGCAGCACAGCACACCACGACCGCGATCGCGCGATGTGATGCTGGCGAAGGACAAAACATCTCGCCTTGCGGCTGAGCGTGCGCGGCGAGCCGTGTGCTGCGGCGCCGCCTCGACCGCTGCGAGCTAGGTGCAGGTGCGCCGCGTGGTGGCGGTGGTGGCGGTGCGGCGGCGACAGCAGCAGGCCCGACCCCTGGGTCGCTGCGTCGCGGCGCGCGGGGCTGCCCGCCGCGCTGGTGCTGGCAGCTGCCGCGATGGAGGCGGCCGCGGAGCGGGCGGGCGAGCGCAGCGGCAGCAGCGAGGGCGGCGGCGGCTGAGGCTGCGGGGGCGGGGCCGCGGCGTCGGTGCTGCTGCCTGCTCGCGGTGCGGCGACTGTGGGCTCGGCAGCTTCCATGCTAGTCTGGGTGCTCTGGTACTGACTTGGCTTTGTTGGCTTTGGGCACTGGCCTTGGACTGCGCGCACGTTGTTGCGCATGGCGCGGGGCGTGCCGGGCATCACACCCCCTCCCCCTCCCTCCTCGCTGCTGGGATGGCGTGTGGACGCCTTGGGCAGTGCGCTCGGGTCCAGCATAGTTTGACGCCGTGGAGTGACGCCATCCCTACGAGTGCACGTAGGGAGTGCCGCGGCCTGCCGGGGCGGGGCGGGGCTTTCACAAGGATAACAGCACCCGCGAGCTCCACCACCACGCCCTGGGGCCCCGGTCGGTTAGGGCTGGGTGCTACCTCCAGGGACGTGGGAGCAACAGCCGCATGTCGCGGGGTGTGCGGTGCGGAGGTGCGGGGCACGAAGCCTGTGTGGAGGCTGGCGGCCTGGCGACAGGGGAGAACTCACGGCGTGAGTCATAACTGTTTAGGGTTCGTGTCTAGTGCATCAATATGCTGTTTATATCCTCGCTGGGCATGCCTCACATCCTGCGACGCTCTCTTGCTGAAGCTATACCCGTGCTCCGAGCGCCGCGATAAGTTGGCCGTGCATGCATTGGTGCAACTTTGCACGAAGCTAGCGTTTCGCACTACCAGCGAGCAACATCTTAAATCCAGCGAGCGCTGACGCTCGTAGCGCAACGCGCAACTCTTTTGCCCAGCGATAACCATAACCATCTGGCGAGCGGCCGCCGCGCTCACGTCTCGCCTGCGAGCGCGCGGCGGTAGCATACGCGAGCTTCTGGTGGCTGGGGAGGCGCTCCGCGGGCTCTCCGTGGACGCTCTGTGCGACGGGACCCTGCCAGCGGCATCCCAACTCGCCATGAGCCCAAAGCCCGACCACCATGTCGACAACCCCGGCCTCTTCGGCCCGCTGTTCCGCAACCCCTGGGACACGTACGAGCAGCGCGGTCTGTCCGACGTAAGGCGGCCTGCCTGTTGCAGCAGGCTGAGGTGCTCCCGGGCGAAGGCCGCCCTACAAGATGTGGAAAGACACGTGCCTCCGCTTGCCCTTCGGCGCTCACCCCTTGCCAAAGGCGCGCGTGCAACAGAGTCCCACGATACGCTATGACACTGTGGTACACGCCATGGGATGTGCGCAACACTAAACGCCCCTTCGCCTGCCCGCAGGTGCTCAAATGGCGGCGGGAGTACAAAAAGCCCGGCAAGTTCACGGCGCCGCACCTGATGGGCTGCGCCAACCCCACCGACGACGACTTCAAGTGAGCGGGAGGGGAGGACGGGGACCCCGTGGCCGTGTGCTGCTGCTGCTGCTGTCTGTGTGTGTGCTGCTGCTGCTGCTGCTGCTGCTGTGTGCGGAGGCCTCTGGCGTGCCTCCGTGTGTTGGCTGCACGGCGCCGTGCACGCCGGAGCGCCCCCACGGCCGTGAGCTGCGTGCTCCTGACAGCTCGGCCACACCCGGCGTGCCCCTGCGTGCGGCGCCCCACGGTCGTGTGCGCGGTGCGGTGCGGTGCGTGAGGCTGCTTTGCTCCCTCTGGGCGCCCTCGCTGCACAGCAGCGCCGCGCCGCTGCCGCTACCCCAGCCCCAGCAACCGCTGCTGCCGCTACCCCAGCCCCAGCAACCGCTGCTGCCGCCACCCCAGCCCCCGCAACCCCCGCTGCCGTCACCGTGTCGCCCGCCGCCGGCGCCCCACGCCCCAGGCGCGCCTTCCCGCTGTGCCCCGTGGACTGGGCGTCGCTGGCGTCGCCCCCGGCCGGCGGCATCCAGGCGCTGTGGGTGGGGCACGCCACGGTGCTGGTGCAGGTGGGGTCGGGGGGGGAGGGGGGAGGCGTGTATGAAGGGGACGGGAGGGGGGCGTGTGGGTATGGGGATGTGTGGCACGCCACGGTGCTGCTGCATGTGGGGGCCGGGGTTGGGGCCGCTGGGGCGGGGCGGGGCGGTCCGGCGTGGGGTTGGTACCGAGGGTGACGTTGGGTGTGCGTGCAAGGGGCCCTTCGGCCACACGCCCCAGCCCCCAACCCCAACACCCGCCCGGCACCCCTGGCTGCCCTTCCTCCGGCTCCACCTCCCCTCATCACCCGCACCCCACCCCCGTTCCATGCCTGACCCCTGCTTCTCCTCAGAAGGGCGGCCACACGCCTTCCTCCTCGCGCCCTTCCGCCTGCCAACCTGACACCATCCCCGCCCCTGCCCCTGCCCGCCTCCCCTCCCGCCCTCCCTGGCCCCCTCCAGATGGGCGGCCTCACCTTCATCACCGACCCCTGCTTCAGCGACCGCTGCGCCCCCGTGCAGGTGCGGCACCCGGGCGGGTTGCACCGCGGCCCCCAGGAGGCCGGCGGCGGCCCCCCGGCGGCCCCTAGGCGGCGGCCCCCCGGCGGCGGCCCCCCGGCGGGGTGCATTGCAGCCCCCTGCGTGTCCCCAGCCCCTGGCGCTGCGACCGCTGCAGCCCCCGTGCGGGCGGCGGCGCGGTGGCAGGGCGGCAGACCCGGGGCGCGCCCTGGATGCAGGGCGGCAGACCCGGGGCGGGCCCCGGGCGGCCGGCCGGCGGGCCCCGGGCGGCCGGCCGGCGGGCCCCGGGCGGCAGGCGGCGCGGTGTGCGCTCCATGGCCTCCGGCGCTGTCTCCCGGCGTGCCCTCCTGTCACCTGCCAGCACCACACGACCCCTCGCCCTCACCTGCCCCCTGCGCTGCCCCCGCCCTGCCGCAGTTCATGGGGCCCAAGCGCGTGGTGCCGCCGGGTGGGGCGACGGGTGGCTCCCGCCGGGGGGGGGGCGGGCGTGGGGGCCGGGTGGATGGGGAACCGAAGGGGGCACTCGTGTGTGTGTGTTCCAGTGTTAGGTAGCACAGAACCCCACACGCGGCACAGCACGCCCCGGGTAGAGTGGCGCGTCGGCCGTGCGCGAAGGGAATGCGGTTAAATGCACGTGTGTGTGTGTGGGGGGGGGGTGGCTGAGCGGGAGGGCCAGGCGCCAGAGTCCCAGAGCCGCGGAGGCCAAGCGAGGGACGCGACGGCCCTGGGCCCCGGCGGGTCCGCCATCGTCGAGCGCATACGCATCCCCGGCCTTGAACCCTCCCCTGCCTCCCCGGCCCCCCCCTCCCCCGCTCACAGCCCTGCGCTGCGACGAGCCGGCCATGCCCCCCCTGGACTTTGTGCTGCTGTCGCACAACCACTACGACCACCTGGACGAGCAGTCCGTACTGTCGCTCAACAAGCGGTACGGCAAGGTACGTGTACGGCAGGCGAGCCGTGACGGCCGTGCGCACCGCTGGCCCCGCCCGGCCACCGCGATCTGTGCTCCCTCCCGTCCGTCGGCCAGCCTCCCCTGTCCCCTGCCCTGCCCATCGCGCATCACCGCCCCCGCCTTCCGCCCGCCCGTTGCCCACTTGGCACCTGCAAGTCGCCTCATTCCCGCTGCCCCTGACTACCTGCCTGCCCCCTTGTTTTCCGCTGCACCAGTCGCTGACGTGGTATGTGCCGCTGGGCCTCCGCAAGGTGGGCTGGGCTGGGCTCCACATGCTGCACGTCATCTTTACAACACCCCTCCATGAACACTTGGGAGCCCCACACACATGTATCAGTTGACCAGTATGCGCCCTCCAACTCAGGACCTGCTCCAGTCCCAGCGCCCTGGCTGCGCTGCCGCCCTGGCTGCGCGGCGGCCGCAGCGGCACACCCGTTACCCCCTCCCCCCCACGCACACGAGCTCACGTGAGCAACCTCAACGCCCCCCCTTCCGGCAGTGGTTTGCCGGCCACGGGGTGGCCTCTGTGGTGGAGTTGGACTGGTGGCAGGCGGCGCAGCACACCGGCAGCGGCGGCGCCAGGTGGGTGAGGGTTGTCAAGTCGATTTGAGTTGTTGCAAGTCGACATAAGTCGATATCAATATATGGCGTTAGACAATGTCTGGTGGAGCACGCCGGCAGCGGCGGCGACAGGTGCGCGATGCGCCTCTGTGCGGTAGCCCATGGCGCAACCGGTCAATGTATCAGTTGTCACACCGTGCTGTCAAGACACCCCAACAGCGCACTGTTGGCTCATGCCTGCGAGGTAACTGGGCGCGCTACGTCACCAACGCAGACGCCCCGCTGGTGTCAGGGGACGGCGGCGTGTGTGTGTGTGTATGCTGCTGGGCCCACTCCCCCAACGCGAACATCCCCCCGCCGCCCCCGCCGCAGCGCGACCATCACCATGGTGCCCGCCCAGCACTGGAGCGCGCGAGGTGCGGTTTGTGGGCGCCACTTGGGCCCCACTTGGGTCATGCGGCGGCAGGGGCGCCGATCAGCCTGGCTGGGCATGGGCTGGTTGGCGTGGGCGGCTGGGTCGAGCAGGTGCAAGCTCTGGTCCGCAGCCGAGTGGCTGCTGCCGCCAGAGCCGGCGGTGGGGCGGAGGGTGCTGCGGTGGTGGGTCGTGCTGGCGGCCGGCCTGCCGGCCTGCCTGCCTGTGGTGCCGCACGCAACCGGACCCCCGCGCTGCGCCCCTGGCGCCCTACAATGGGCCGCCCGCCCTACCCTGGACCGCCCACCCAAGCGCCGCCCCTTGTCTCAGGTACCCCTGCAACGACTTCCACGGGGGCCCACAAGCCAACAGCGAGCCCTGTCCCTGCTGCCCCTACCGCCGCCCCCTCACAGGCCTCCTGGACCGCTTCCGCACGCTGTGGGGCGGCTACGTTGTCTCCACACCGCCACCGCCATCACCACCGCCCCCGGGCCCGGCGGCAGCAGTCGCCAACGGCACGCCCGCCGCCGCCGGCGACGCCGCGCTGCCGCCCTCGCCCGCTGCCTGGCCGGAGGCCCCCGCCCCTGCCCCCAACGGCGCCCCCACCGCCACGGCCGCCGCCTCCTCCCCCTCCTCGGCCGCCCCGGGGCTGCGGTTCTTCTTCGCGGGCGACACCGGCTACTGCTCCGTGTTCAAGGAGGTGCGGCATAGGGGGGGGCAGGGGGTGGGGTTGGGGCAGGGGTGGGGGAGGGGCGGCAGGGGCAGGGGGGGCAGGGGGGAGGGGGGGAGGGGCAGGG
>BDDC01000881.1:22268-34729 GCA_001662425.1 Chlamydomonas sphaeroides | reverse complement strand
GCTCGGTGGCGACGCCCCTGGTTGGCCCCGTCGCTACCATACAGCTGCTGCCGTGTCAGGGACGCCTCGCATGCGCGGGGCAGGTTCCTGCGGTCGGGGGCCGGGCAGGGGCGCCCGCCAGGCCTCTGCCTGCCCTGGGGCCGCGGCAGGGGTCACCTGCCAGGGCCTGCCAGCCCCCTGCCCTGCTGGAGGGAACGCCAGCCAGGCCCCAGGCAGGGGAACTTCTCAGGCCACTGCTGTGGAGGGCTGGGTAGGGGACGCCTGCCTGGCTCCTGGCATGCCGCTGCGGTGCCCTAGTACGTACTTGGGTCTGCGGTGGTGACACCGGTGAAGGCCACTGGCGGGCCCTTGACATATCGTGGGGTGTCCTCGGGGTATGCCTTGCAGGACCCTGACGTGTCAGATGGTCTCGGGATCGGCAGGCAACGCCCGGCAGGACCCTGACGTGTCACGCGGCGTTGGGGAGCCTTGTGGGGGGGGGACACCAGGCCCTGGGCAGGTTCCTGACATTCTTGACCACCGGGGGGTTCTGTTGTGAATCATCACAGGTGCTGGCCGCCATATCCGCACAAACTGTGTTCGGCAGCAGGCCTCTCCTTGCGCTGTTTGCCTGGACCGGGCTGGGAGGTTGTACACGTCAGGACTGAGGGGGATGGGAAGGGTGCCTCCCCTGGATGGACCCAAACCGAGGATCAACGACCGCTGCGGCAGCGCCCTACCATACAAACCAGCAGGGACACTCCCCGTACCCCCTGGACTCAATAACCAAAGCCCCGTGACGGTTGCTGGTGGGATGGCGTGTCAGGTTGGCCGGATATGCCGTGCGGGAGGTGGGGATGGGAAGGGTGCCTCCCCTGGATGGACCCAAACCGAGGATCAACGACCGCTGCGGCAGTGCCCTACCATACAAACCAGCAGGTACAGGGACGCTATACATGGGGAGATGGGTGCGGGTGCGGCAATAACAGCTCCCGTCCCCATGACAGCACCCCGGCTGCTGCTTCCCGGCTAGGGCACTCAGTGGCGCGGTTTCTCAATCCCTGGTCTGTCCTTGTTGCTCCGAATCAAGCCGAGTGGCATTGCAGGGGCCTGGCCGGCGTCCCCTGACGACCCCCCCAAGCCAAGTGGCATTGCAGGGGCCGCCCGGGGCCTGGCCGACGACCCCCCCAAGCCGAGTGGCATTGCAGGGGCCGCCTGGGGCTTGGCCGGCGTCCCCTGACGACCCCCCCAAGCCAAGTGGCATTGCAGGGGCCACCCGGGGCCTGGCCGGCGTCCCCTGAAGATCCCCCCAAGCCGAGTGGCATCACAGGGGCCACCCGGGGCCTGGCCGGCGTCCCATGAAGACCCCCCAAGCCGAGTGGCATCACAGGGCCACCCGGGGCCTGGCAGGCGTCCCCTGACGACCCCCCCAAGCCGAGTGGCATTGCAGGGGCCACCCGGGGCCTGGCCGGCGTCCCCTGACGACCCCCCCAAAGCCGAGTGGCATCGCAGGGGCCACCCGGGGCCTGGTCGGCGTCCCCTGACGACCCCCCTAAGCCGAGTGGCATCGCAGGGGCCACCCGGGGCCTGGCCGGCGTCCCCTGACGACCCCCCCATGCCGAGTGGCATCGCAGGGGCCACCCGGGGCCTGGCCGGCGTCCCCTGACGACCCCCCAAGCCGAGTGGCTTCGCAGGGGCCACCCGGGGCCTGGCCGGCGTCCCCTGCCGTCCCCCGAAGGCGTGCTGCTCCGCGTTGATGTCTTTGACTACTGCAGTACCGATGCACCTGTTCTTGGGCACACGAGCTGCCTCCTCAGCAGACAGCTCGCCACGCTGCACCTGCTCGTGGACCTTGCAGATCGTTGCACTGCATGGTGTGAAGGGCTTCTTCTTCCCCGGCTGAGGCGCCAACACTCCGTCAGCTAGCTCATCTAGCCCATCTTCCTCCATGTGAGCCATGAACGGTGAAGCGAGGTGCTAAGCGTGGGCGGTCGTCCAAGCGGGGATGCAGGTTCGTTGGGCGTCGACAGGTGGTGTGGACGAGACTCTCAACGGCATGTGTCGACGCCCCATGGCGCCCTAAGTTGCGCTGGCACGCCGTAACCATCGTTACCTCCTCTCTCTCGCACAGGAAGCGCAGCGCTCAACCTTGAGTTCGAGCCCCTGAATTCAGTGATCCCCGCGGAAGAGCCTCGACGCAGTCTGCAGCTGCTAGAGCTCGGAGAAGTTTACAATGCCTCAATACCCACGTTGCTCAGCGCGCCCTCAGCGGCTTCGAGAGTTCGAGTCTGTCTGTCTGTGGTGTAAAGGCGGCAGGCCACTCGTTCAGAGTGCGGTTCCTGTGGTCCCGTCGCAGCGTCAGTCCGTGAATCCGGCTACGCAACCTTCACAACCCTTGAGTGATTCCCATGCCCAGGCCTGTGTCACGCCGATCTTGGTCGTGACAAGCTGCATTGTCACGACACGACATGTCATTGGCACAGCACGCACGGACCGGAGGGGCGGCTGCCCAGCGGGCACAGCACTCTTGGGGACACCTCCATCCCCATGGCTCTGCCAGCGCACCTTGGGCGCATTCCCGGTGCCAGGAATTCGGACAGCCGCTCACAACGCTCACGCATTGCTCTCCTGCCATCTCGAGCATTACCTCTTCTGCACACTCGGCACCTGATGGTCTGGCAGCGTGCTGTACTCTGCCGATTACGTAGTGTGTCGTGACAGCATGCTTGCCCGTGGTGCTGCTGGGCCCCGTGGGTGCTGCGCTCGTTTCGCTCAGCGGCACGCTCGCCCGCTAGGTCGCCGGGAACCCGCTGGCTCCGCCGAGGTGTTTGCTCAGCAGTAGGCTTACCCATCATGTCGACGGGGACCACTGACCCGTGCTCGTGTCTGCCCAGCGGCATTAACCCGCCTCGTCGCCTTGGTCCTGCCCGCCCCGCACGCACGCTGGACCAGCTGCACGCTTGCTTGCCTTGTCACCTTGGGGCCCACCGCCCTGTACGCACGCCTGCGCAGCGGCATGCTTGGTTGCCTGGGGTCTGCTGCCCACGTTGGGGTTGCTTAAGCGCTCGTCCCACCTCCCGTACCGCAGTCCAGGCAGCGCCGGCGTGTCACGACGGATTAGGTGCATCGACATCCTGACGGGCAGAGGCCCAACACATGTATCGTGGCGTATCTAGAGCGAGCACATAAACCAGCTCGCAAGTAGGTGCGAACCAATAAACCAGTACGCAAGCGAGATCCAGTACCCATGCGAGATCAGCAGCTTCGCCTCGAGTTCCGACCCTACACCTGGGCCGCCCCCTTGGTCCTTGAACACTCTACGTCTTCCTGATCACAACGAACGTCTCGGCGCCCAGGCGCCCCGGCGGATCCCCGTCTGGGCGTAATCCTCTTCCGAGACTGACGCAGGGTAACATTGCACTACCTGAACCCTTGCGTGTACGCATACACAGGGCGATGCTCTATTCACAGCAACCAATCCAGGGCAAAGCTCACCCGGCGGGAAGCCTGCAGGACCTCCAGTTTCATACACGGCAGGGCTGCCAGCCGGCCAGTCCGAGCGCGTGCTCACACACACACACACACGCGTTCTGTTCTACATAACACTGGAACACACACACACACACATCAACGACACGCAGTACAACACAATGAGCCAGGGCGCGGGCGGAGTTCTCAGCCCGGAAACCCTGCTCTCCGAAACGTGCGCCCCGCGCCGCTGTCGGACCGCGGCAGGCCCAAGGGTCACACAACCGCGCACCATACCGACAATCGCAGCACCGGGGCGCCCCCGCGCCCCCAGCCGTGCTGATAAGGGCTGCGCCCGCCACTCTGACCGCGCCACGCACTCTGGCGTGACAGGCGTGCCGTCCAACCTGCAACCGATCCAGCGCTCCGGCCACTGAGTCTACATGATATGGGATGTATGCCATCCGGGTTTGACGGTCGCGCGCCGGCGGGGTGGGCTCGGCGGCGCGATTGGAGCTCGGCCGAGGGCGGCAGCCACCCAGTCCCACCTCCCGTACCGCAGTCCAGGCAGCGCCGGCGTGCCGTCCAACCTGCAACCGATCCAGCGCTCCGGCCACTGAGTCTACATGGTATGGGATGTATGCCATTCGGGTTTGACAGTCGCGCGACGGCGGGGTGGGCGCGGCCACGCCTCTTATGAACACATCTTCAGCAGCAGCCAGTCATGCACAGCGGGCCTGCGCATGCAGGCTAGCCATGCATGGCGGCAAGGAACCGCACTCCGCCGCCTCCACCGCCTCCGGCTGCAGGTCTGGCGGCGGCGGCACTTGCTCCCCGGCGGCCGGTCATGCCACCCCCACCACCACTGCCGCCGACACCGACGCCGTCGCCTGAGGGACGCACGCGGCAAGAGCGCTCGCTCGAGGTTTTGTTTGCTTGCCAGAGTGTGTGCTGCGGCGCACACGAGCGCCACACCGCTCGTTGCAAAGCCGGCAGCAGCCGATCACGCAAAAGCGCCGCACCATAGCCATTTGCGTACACGGCTCTCAGCCGGCGCCGCTGTCGGGTGCCTGCTGGGTGTTGCCGTGACCAGCCACCTACCCTCAGTCTGCCCTTGCTGTGCCCGCAGCGTCAGCCGCCGGCACACGTACCGTTGCGCCAGCTATGCCGCCTCACGTTCCACGTGCCAATCCCTAACCGTCTCTTCCCTGCCGTCCCCGAGGGCCTCCGCCCACCCCGGCCACCCCACCTGCTGGTACAGCAGCAGCCGCTTGACCACCTCCGCCGCTGCGGGCCGCCGCATCGGGTCGTGTTCCCAGCAGTCGCCTGCGATTGGATGGGACCCAGCGAGCAGGCGCGGAAAGGCGCGAGAGCGGCGAGGTGACGCGGTGCTAGCGCACGGTACAACCCACCCCAAGTCCCCGCAGGGCGGCAGCAGCCGCGAGGCGCACTAGATGGCGGGAGCTTTGGATGCAGCTGGCGTCCAGGCGGCCGCCGGTCCAGCGCGTCGAATGCGTGTTGATTGCAGGATGCAATGCACCGTTACACATAATGCGAACTAACGGTGCATTCGTGTTCCACGAATCACATCGCACGCATGGGCTGGAGGACTCACGGATGAGCTGCACCAGCTTGTGAGGCCAGCGGTTCGCTGATGTGCCGGGGCCGCAGGCCGAGGGGATGGGCGGGCGTCCCTGCCGGACCGTCACCTCCACAGCGATCTGCACCATATTCAGGGCCGCCCAAGGCGGCGTGCCTGGCGGGCGGGCGAGCGGGCGAAAGGGAGGGAGGCACATTGGCCTACACTTGCACACTCTGGCACACGTACAGCCTATCAACAGCAGCTGTTGCGCCGGTGGGCGAGAGGCCGCAGCCGACTGCCCTGGTTGGCCACCACGGCCGGATGTCAAAGCCCGTGCGAGCGCTGTTACACGTGCGACAAAGCAGCTGCATCCTAAAGATACCGGTACGGTAGGCATGCGGCCGGAGCAACGCATGTACGGCATGGGGCCAGGCCGCGACTGCGGACCCCTGCGGGCCCCGCGGCAGGCGCTGGCGGCCCTGGCATCCTGCCAGATGAGTGCTGAGGCAGATTGACTGGGATGCATTGCTGCTGGCTTGCTAGTGCCCGGTCCCCTGCCCCGGCACCACTGGGTGCTCGCTGCCGGCGCTGCGACGTAGCGTCTGCGTGCTAAGAGCCTGGGCAACCGTCATGGGCACGCCCACATTGTAATGCCTTTGCAGAGGCCTCCCGAGCTGCGCACCTGCTAGCAGCTCCCATAGCATGATGCCAAAGGCGTACATGTCCTGGGATTTGGATTTGGATTTAGATTTGGATATGGATAGGGACTTGGATTTGGATCCTCATCGCAATGCGTGTGCGTGTGTGCGAACGCGCCGGCACCATCAACGCACCGCCTTGTGGGAGACGGCCTCCACGTTCAGGTCGTAGCACTCCTGCAATTAAGAGTGATGCCGAGCGCAAGCAATGAACTGTTAGCTCCACCTTGACGGCTTGACGGGATACCAGGATGGTATGCCAAGAGCAACACGATCGTGCGACTGTGCGCTATCCGGTGCTGTGCCCTGGCATCAAAAAAAGGCACCCACCGGGGCGATGTAGGCGGGCTGGCGGCGGCAGGCAAGGAATAGGGCATGGGCCGGTGGGAGGGCGCACGGGGGCAGTCAGGCAGTCAAACACACCAGTGGGGGGCGCACCGCCAGAATGTCGGGGCAAGTGGCATTCAGCTATCGTGGTTCAGCATGTGTGGCCCCTGCCCTCCCTGTGCTGCGCACACAAGGCTGGCCGCATGTGCTGGTGCGGCGCGCGCATTCCGCAGCGCAATCGTCCCACGCCTGCAGCCCATACGGCTGTATGTATGGACACGAGCAAGGCCCGCAGCCCACCGTGCCGGCCTCCGGGTTCTTGGTGACGAGCAGCGAATGGCGCAGCCGCGACAGGCCGAAGTCCTGCCGACCGACGAGCGGGGCCGGGGGAGGGTGGGGAGCGGGTCGGGCTCAGTGGCGCATGGCAGGCCAGCCACAGGTGGGAGGTGGGAGGCCGAGCGAGGCTACGCGGCAGAGGGCAGCAGCCGATGACAGCGGCGGTGTGGTGGCCTCCCCCTGGCAGTGCGAAATGTCTTGAGTTTGTTGGCACTGCCACGCCATGGACGCCGTCGCTGGCATCAATCCCCCCACGACATCAATCATTCCACATGTGCGGCACAGCGCTCTCCGTGACCCTGGCCGTTCTACAAACCGCAGCTGCCGCCGTAACTCTCACCGTGACCTTGACCACCGGTGAGGGCCCCCATGGGTCGTTGATCAATACGTTGGCGGGCTGCGGTTACGGTTGGGGCGCGTGTGCGTGTTTGTTATGGCAAGCATGCATACCGTCCCCAACGCCACGCAGGCAGCTCGTTGCGCCACGCCCCTCCCAGCCACGCACAGCGCTGGGTAGCTGCCGCGGCTGCATGCCAGCCACCAGCAGGACGCGGTGGTGCCGTACCTTGAGGTCGCGGTGCAGGACGGTGGGGTGCAGGAACTCGAGCGCCTGCTCGTAGGTGAGGTGTTAGTTGGGGTGGGTTGGAGGTGTCAGAGGCAAGCCAGGGGGGCCAACGGCGGAAGGCGGGCGGGGCGCGCCGGCCAGCCTGAGGCGGGCGGGCCCCACGCCTGCGGGCGGCGTACAGGTGCAACAGCTGCTCCCTAGCAGCGTGGCCCCGTCACCCCCGTCGCCCGCGGCACTGACGATGCTGCGCCCCATGGGGGCCACACGCGGCGTCGACACACGCGATCCACACACGAACCCAGCCTCACCCGCGCCACCTCCGTCGCCACGCGGATCACCTGCGGGCAGCAGCGAGTACAGCACAGCATGGCGCCACACGAAACATCGCGTCATGCATGCCACAGCACAGGTTCGCACGGCACAGCGCAGCACGACATGCCACAGCACACAACAACATCGGTCAGTGACCTGCTCAGGCGCAGCACAGCGGCGGCCGCCGGTGCGAGCAGACGGCCGCAGGAGCGAGGAGCGCTTCCGACCGCCGCCCCGCAAACAGGATTGCCAATCAAGCCCCACAGCGACACCGCCCGCCCTGGCCTCTCGCATCGCGCCATTGAGCTCCGGGCGCATGTAGGCCCCTCCCCGCTCCTCCTGAACCCCTTTCCCCGTGACGGCCCACGCCACACGCGGCCGTACCGGCAGCCCCCAAACTCATCCTCCCCAGACACGCACCCACCCCAAACCCACCATCGGCAGCAATAGCTCGCGGCCAACAATCCGGCCCTCCTCGTCTCGTGTGGCTCCACTGTACAGCACCTTATCCAGAGACGTCTCCATGCGCTCCATAATCTGGTGGGATAGCGGGATGGGAAAGCAGGGGGGGGGCGGACGTGGGAAGCCGGGATTCGCGATTCAAGCACACGGCCGCTTCGGCACGAAGGAGGCGACGGCAGTGCACAGCCGCGGCGCGGCACGGCGCGGCGCGGCGAGGCAACAACAACTGCGGCGCGGCGCGGCCCAATGCAGGGCCCCTTGCAGCGCCGCTGCAGGGGCGGGCGTTGCACCGACGTGCAGGCGTGCTCTCAGTAACGGGCGGGGGCGTTGCCGCCGGGCCCGAGGCCAAGGCCCCGGGAGGGGACAGTGAGGGAGGGGTGTGCGGTGCAGGGATAGTAAGTGCGCTGCTGGCTCAGCCCGCTTCGCTAACGGGACAGGAAATGGCACGATCATGACGTGTCCAGGGAGCCTGTCAAGGGCCGGCCGACAGGCGGTTAGGGGCGCCCGTCTTGATTGGGCACGAGCAGCCACATGGGGGCACCATGCGACCCACATGGCCCGGTACGACCCACGTGATGGGGCCCTGGGGTCTTTTAAGGTGTGCCGCACACAGCTGCGTGCCAGCAAGCCGCGAACATACTAGCCTGCTGTGTGGGGCTAGTGGCACATGACGCACAGCGCGCAAGGCACACGACTTGGTGCGGCCCGGCCCGGTCCGGCTGGCACGCACCATGCACGGCCTCGGCGGCGCCACGCATGCCGCCAGCACCTGCACCACGCAGGGGTGGTCGCAGCGCGCCAGCAGCTCGAGCTCCTGCGGCGGGGGGCGCATGGGTGCAAGTGGGGTGCATAAGATGCATCGGGTGCATAGACTGGAGGCTGCTGGGGTGGCTGGGGTGCCTGGTGGGTCGTGTTAGGCTTGGCAGCCAGCCCTTGTGAGGACAGCAAGCAGGTCACAGCCTGCCAGCGCCCCAGGCTGGTGACACCGGTGCAAGACACGCGGTCAGCAAGCCGTGGCTAGCCGTAGGTTCTTGAGAATCAACTTGTTACAACCCGCCCCAGAGCACTGCAATGTGACCAAAACCCGTGCGGCGCTGCCTTTCGCTTAGTGTAAGGCGCTCTAGCACGGCTACTGTAAGGCTTCATGTGTGTTCGGGAATACCTAGTAACACGGCCCGCGCGGCACGTCCTGTGTTGCTGACGCGTTGGCCGTACGTGCATCGGAAGCAGGCAGGGATGCGTTCAGGTGCATCGGTGCGGGAAATGAAGCCCAGCGCTGCCTTGAAAGACCTCGATCCCCGACCGGTGTGTGTACGGCGCACAGTGTATACGGTGGAAGCTAGCTAGCGCCAGCCCACCTGCAGCATGGCCGTCCTCAGCTCCGCTACGTTGCCGCTGCACGCCCCTATGCCGGGTATCTCGTGTATGTCCTTGTACATCTTGACCGCAACCTGCGGGGGCGGGCGGGCAGGCATACAGTCGACGCTTATAAACGGATGTCGTCTGAGCCACTAGCCGAGTTTACATGTTTGCCTAACCCGCTGTTTGCCCGCCGCCCATGCTCGAGCAACCTCACCTGCCTCCCCCGGAAGATGCCGGCGCGCACCGTCCCGAAACTTCCCGCGCCAAGCGCACCCGCGGGGCCGGGCAGCAGCCGCACGACATCGTCGCCTTCATCGCTGTTGCCGCTGGCAGCCGGCGGCCGTAACAGCATAGCAAGGCTACGCGGGCAGGGATCAACCGCAAGCGTGCTGCTGCCGCCAACCGCCGCTGCCATGTCGCTGGCGGTGTCGCAGCCAATCAGGTCGTGGCTGTCAGCAGTGTCACCGCCACAGTCGCCGCTGGTGCTGACGTCGGCAAACTGGCGGTGGGGCGCGAGGTTGGGCGGACAGGATGCAAGGCGGGGCGGCGGGCAGGGGCGAGCCTCAGGATAGCCCGCTGGTCAACTTGTGATGCATGCCCTGAGGGCAACGTGACCAACGGGCGCTGGCGGCTGCGAGGCCACACCCTCACACGCCGAGGAGATACGGTATCCACTGCAGCAAGCATGCAATGGGCCATCATGGCATAATGGGTGCGGAGTCGGGCATATGGGCTCCGCATAAGCGCCGTCCCACAACGCACAAAGTGGCATCGGCCCTGTTGCTGGCCTCCTAAGCAACTTCTGTGTTGCTGTTGAGCCCCTCAAAGCCGCGACAAGTGTCAACACACCTGCACATTAAACACGACGCCCTGCCGCAGCGGCGTCTGCTGCATGACCAGCCCGTCTCCCAGCGTCACCGAGCGGCCACGGCCGGCCGGGACCTTAGGCGTTCCTGTGCGTGTGGGGTGCGCAGGGTTGTTGGCGTGCTGAGGTGCGTTGGTGTGTGTGTGTGTTTGGGAGTTGAATGCACAAAGCAGGCCCCGATGCCTCACCCGGCTGCGCACTGGCGGCGATACTGCCGCTGCGGCAGTCAAGCACAGATGTGTTGTCATAGGCGCTGCCGCTGGCGATGCTGCCCCTGCAGCCCCTATCGCCTTGGCCCTTCTCGTCGTCGGACCTGCAGGTGCGGGCGTGCGCGTGATATTAAAGGAATTGGCGGCGTTGTAGGCCGGCAAGCAAGCAACGCATGGGAGCACAGGCGCCCTGTGCGTTAGCTTTAGGCCCGGCCCAGCCCGGCCCAGCCCGGCCCACACGGCAATTGCACGACTTCACAACCCATCACACAGCCGCGCATGGCTCATCGCTCATGACCACATCAGCGTAGCCGCACAGGATCCCCGGGGTCGCTGACTCGAGGTCAGGGCCACGCCACGCCTCGCACCCGAGTGTTTGATGCCCTCGCAGCGAGTCCTTGCCCTCCCGCAGCAACACGGGCGAGTCGAGGCCGAGCACCAACGGTGCCGCCGCGTGCCGGCCCTGCCGCTGCCGGCGCCACATCCACGCCGCGGCGCCCAGTAGCAGGCATATGCCCACGGCACCTGCGGCAGGTGGGATGGAACGGGTTGGGGATGGGGTGGGGCGGGATGGGGTGGGGGTGGGGGGCCAAAGGCGTGGCGGGCATGTGGATTGGGGGCGGTGGGAGGCGGCGTCAGGCTGCCGGAGGTATGCCGTGCGAGTCGAAGGTTGGTGCTGCGGGTGGCCAGCGTGGGTCAGTGCTCGACTAAATTGCCTGCAGGGCTGTAGCTGTGCCGCATGGGGCGTTGCCATGTCTGGTACCATTCCGTCCCGTACCTTGCCGTACCGTGCCGCTCCGTATCGTACCGTACACGTCACAGCACCGGCTAGACTGGCTAGAGCACCGCGGCTAGGCCGCATGGGAGCGGTATCGGGTGGGGCGCTGTCATGTCTGGTACCTGCCGCAGCACCGGCTACATGGGCTTGCGGGGCCGTGGCCCGGGCGCGGCAGCCGAAGTACGATTATGGCCCCAGTGCTGAGGGTGTGTGGCAATAGCTGGCATGGCGCGGTGGGAGGCGCGTCCCTGCGTCCGTGTTGCCAGAACACGCGCTGCGCCAGCGTATGAGACTGGCAGACACGGCAGCCGGCCGTGCCCAGGGCCAGGCGCTGGCGGCGTGCAGCTGACGGCTTGAGAGCGCGTCACGGGGCGTTGCGGCGTGCTGCTGGCGCTGGCGATCCCATATCCAGCGTGCGTATGTTCTTCCCCCATTCCTGGCCGCGGCCCGCCTGCCCGCTTCCCCCACCTGCCGTGACGCAGCCAGCGACCAAGCCGACCGGTGGCCCACTCTTGCCGCCGCCGCCGCCCGCTGCTGGCCCGGCCGCGCCCCCCTGCGCCTGCGCCTCGGGGCCGGGACGCTGCGTCTGCCGACCAGCAGGCGCCGTCGGTGCCGGCAGCCCCAGCGGCAGCGGTACCTGCCCGGTTGGATTGCAGGGCGGCGGGACGTCAGTTTGCGTCATTAAGCGCGCGGCAGGGCCCGGGCGCCAAGGCGGCAGGTCGTGCAAACCCACGCATGCACATGCGCCCCGGACTCATATCACCGGCATTTAGATAGCACAACCGCTCATGGCACCCAAGCCCACCCGCAGCGTCTGCTGGTAGAGCGTGTAGATGCACGGGCCCGGGCCGTTTTGTTCGATGCAAGTCGAGCCCACCAGCGTCCGGCACAAGCCGCGCGAGTTCATGACCCGGATGGCGTAGTTCAGAAACGGCCGCTCGCCTGCCGGGCCGTGGTGTACGGCGGGCGAGAGCCTGTAAGTGTGAGGCTGAGGGAGGGCGGCGCGCCTGCGGCGGCCAGCCAACCCCCTGCCTAGCAGCTCCTTTCGCGAGGGCCTGCCGGCTCCTTGGCTCCCCGCCAGCCAAGCACGGCACCCTGTGGTCCGCCCAGCCAGCTCCAACCCAGCCCAGCTCAAAGGCACGCCGCCGCCTCATGAGCAAGCAAGCGAGCAGCATCGTCGCTACGCAGCGGCCCGCCCGCCCGCCGCAGTGCAATCTCCACCGCCAGCTCATACGTTCGTTGTGGCGGGCGCGTCACGCACCCCTGCCTGGCGCCATCCTCGTCAGCGCCATCACCATCATCATCGGGCATGGCCCCGCCCAGCGCGCGCTGAAGGCGGCACCGCGGCCGCAGCCCTCCGAGCCCCCATCGCCACCCACCCAGGCTGTGCTTGGAGGCGAACACCATGTCGGGAACGTCGAGAACCGACGGCCTGTGTGCGCACCAACATAGCAACAGAGCTACATAGAAACATAGCTGAAGGCATAGTGCAGGTACTGCCATAGCTGGCATGCGAGG
>BDDC01000881.1:10307-21750 GCA_001662425.1 Chlamydomonas sphaeroides | reverse complement strand
AGCCCAGCCCAGCCCAGCCCAGCCCAGCCCAGCCCAGCCCAGCCCACCAGCAGCGGAGCTCCATGGGCGCGGCCTCGTCGGGTATGCAGCCAGGCTGCGGCGCATCCACCTGCCCCTGCTGCTTCACGTCCTCGAATCCATCTACAACGGTCGACTGTGGGTGGGGAAGGTAAGGGAGCCAGGCGGGTTCTGAGGCAGGGAGGGGGTTCTGGGCGCCTTCGAGCCAGGGCTCGTATCTTGCCCGCATGCCTTCTGTGAAGTCACGCGGGGTGGGTGAAGTCACTTCCCCTCGCCTTGCGGCTGGGAAGTCACTCGAGATCGTGCCAAAGACGGTTGCGCCTAGCAGAAATCGGCATTCCGGGTGACTTCGCTAGCCTTCGGCCGCCTGAGGTCACCCAGCCCGGGTGACTTCAGTCCTATACGGCCAACATGTCGGGTGAGTGGGAAAGGGCTTATTCCAGTTTGGCGCCTCTACCATTGCCACTATCTGCGTGCATCGCGGCTAGCGCACGGCCCTTGCAGTGCCGGGGGCGGCGGGGGCATGGCAGAAGGTGCCGCCAGCCAGCAGGAGGGCCTGGCGACGCAAGGGCAGCCTGATCGTCGCTGCGGGTAGCTGGCAGCGGAGCTCGGCATGGCGCCACCGGCGGGCCCACCCAAGCCAGGAGTGTCCGTGCACGCACGCATACGTACGGCAGCCAGCACACGGCAGCGCAGGGCGGCGTGCGACGCACCTTGAGCGTGTTGATCTCCGACAGGATGAGGAATTGGCTCAGGGCCTGCGTACAGCGCGAACGAGCGAGCAGCCGAGAGTGAGGTTGGGCGAGGGCGCAAAATGGCCAAGGGCCAGGCCTGGCGCTTCTGATACGCAGGAAGCGCCGAAGTCCACAGTGACAGAGCGTGGTTCTCAAGGAATGGTGCACGCAGCCACAGCAAATTGGGGCGCGCGCGCGCCCCCGCCCGTGCCCCTGAGCCGTGCAGGGTGGCGCGGCTGAGTAGCCCACGCCACTGGCTGGCGGCGTCAGGCGTCTCAGCTCAGGCCCGGGCCACGGGTATGGCAACCGCATCCGCCGTCACACCTCTTTGTCATAGCAGGCGCCTGGCGCGGACCGAAGTGGGCGGGGCGGGGCAGGTGGGTTGTGGTGGGGCGCAGGCGGGCGGTGGGGCCAAGTCAGGCAGGCTCACGCGCCCATGGGAAGGCTTTTCCGTGAGCGCTTACCAAGCCGTATGCGCTACCCCGCCTGCGCTACAAGTCTAGCGCCTGCACGGTCCGTGGCCGCCCCTGGCAACACGCGCGCCAATCAAGGCCTTGCCTGCCGGCAAAGGCGCTTACAGTAGCTGCCTGTTCGCTTGCCCATGACCTCTCGCTCACCAAGGATGACGGCCGTTTCGCGCAGCACGAGTGCGGTATTTTCGTATGTTGGGCTGGACACCAACAGCGGCGACCAAACCGAACCCAGCAGCAGCTCCTGGCTGATTAAATCGACAAGCACCACGCGCTCGAATGTCAGGTACACGCGGCGACCGAGCAGTTGCAGCTGCGAGGGGGCGGGGTGCATGCAACAACAACTCTCTGACCGCCACACCTGTAAACACTGTGGGAGGTGGACGAGTTTGGCAAGTCATTGAGCACCGTAGGCCAGGAGCAAGCCCCCGCCATTTGTACAGAAACGCGTGCGCGCATATGTATTTGAGAGGGAAACTGGTTGTCGTGGGTTCGCACGTTCGTTGCGGCCAGTTGCCATTCGATAAGTAAGCCGAAACTGTGCGAAGTCACCACGCCTTCCTAGACAAGCCCCGCACCTTGCTTTTCCCTTCGATGTGGAGCACAGGCCATTGTGGCAGCATGGAGGACCCAGCGATGGTAAGGTTTCGCGTCAAGGCGATTGGCAGAGGAGTGCCAAGCTCCCCAAAGTCCGCATCAAACACCTCGATGAACAGATCATTCACGCTGATGAAGTTCACTCGTGAGTCAGCTAAGGCTGCTAAGAACTCCGCACTGTTGCGCACGCCGACGCTGCCAAGCTGCTGCGCAACCAGCATAGCTGGCAAAGCAGCGAGCAACGCATGCAACAGCAGGGCGCCATTGGTTGTGCACCGCATGCTTAATAAGCAGACGTCATTAGATGTCAAAAATTGGCAGCACGCGTGAGTCAAGATATCATCCGTGCGTTTAGTTTGGATATGTCTGAATGTATGCAAGAGGCAAGGTATGCGGCGTGCGGCGTGTACGGCGGACGCGTAGCGTATCGTTTCTGGCGTCATTGTGCAGTACGTTAAAGGCCCTGCGCCAGCCCGGTCGGGAAACTGCCTGCTGCGTGCGCGTACAGCGCCCCTGCAACCACGCGTCTCTGCGTGACTGACCACGAGGGCCCAACGTGGCGGACAGATTGGGAGCACTGTGGAGCGCCGTGCGCTCGGGCGTTCTAAGAAACAACGAAGCCAAAACCCTGAACCTGCGAGCCTGCGAATCCGTAAGTTCACCCATAGCCGCTGCGACCGGGTGTTCGCGGCGCGGGACACAAGATGCGTGACTGGATCCGTCTGGATCTTCCGCCAGGTCCCGCCCCCCTCCCCCTCCTGCCCGCGAGTGCGTACAGCTGAGCTGCCGGAGACAGCAGGGGGCGCAGGGTCCGTGGCACGCCGCATTCGTCAACGGCCAATCAACGCTCCGGGCATAAGAAGGGATCCTTCACGCATGGATTGGAGGTGATCAGCGAAAAAACGATAAGAGGTATGGCCGCATGGCCCCAGGGGTGCTACCTTTCCTGATTGCTATCAAGCATCAACGAGATGAGATAATTGGTTGCGCTGCTACATGTATGGACAATATCAGATGTGAAGGCCCGTGTCAGACCGAGTGTCGCACGCAGAGGTCAAGTGTGGCCGGAGGGGAGAAACCCTACCGGCCGGGTAGCGCCCAAGGACGCACGTACCCCGGTGGCGTAAGCCCAGTTACACTTAGCTTCATAGGAGTCGGCTTATCCCGGTTTCTAGCTGTGTGAAATAAGCGTAATTAGCTGTATTCACAGGTGTGTGATCTGGGCAGGGCGAGGGGGTCGGTTTCGCTGTCGCGAACCCCGATCGCGCGTTGGCTCGTGGGGGCCTTCCCCGCGAGACCGGGCATTAGGGGTGTTTCTATGGGACGAGCGCGAGGCTTGGGCGCGCCCTTGGCGTTTCTATGGAGTGCTCGTCCCATGAACTTCTCCACGGCGCCCAAGACGCTCAAGAGCCGTTGAGATAGTTGTGGCGCTGCGCAAGCGTACTCAGGCCCAAGCGCGAAGGTAAAAGGTTTCTGTCTACGCTTCTCGCGGAAGTCGCCGGTGTTGCAAACCAGCGCATTTCGCGCCCCTGCAGCTATACTCCCCTGAACTCCCTTCTATCGCCTGGCGCTCTTCTGGTTACTCGCAGCAAGCAGTCTGGGGCAATCTGCTACGCCAGGGGAGGCGCACTGCTTGAGTGCGTCGGTGTCGATGTTGCAAGACGCCCCGCAGCCCCTTGAAGTGCACAGCGACAAGAGCTACGCGCTCTTCAACGCATGCAGCTTTCCTGGAAGACATGCCCCCGGACACTAAGTGCAAGTGTCCCATAGAAACGCCATGGGAACGCGCGCGCGTCGGAGCGTGAGAGCGCCATGAGGCGATGCTCGTCCCAAACCCATGGAAACAGGGCTAACAGGGCTGTTCAGTGCTCGCGTCTCGCACTCGTACAAACAACTCAAACTACTGTCTATCTCTCCAATCTCCCTCTAGCTCTCAGTAAGCACAGCGCTAAACCTTGAGTTCGAGCCCCTGAACCACCCGGGTACCAGTCCCGGGTTCGTGTCCTAGCTCGCTGAGTCAGGTCCCCAAGGCGCTCCCAAACTTCAGAAGAAGTGATCTATATGCTATATAGAAGTGATCTATATGCTATATACTCATGATATGAGCTGCTCTTGGTGCTCATCGCGCGACACAAGAATGTTGACCTAAGCATCGCGACCTATGGGCGTTTTAAAGCCCCGTTATCAAGGCGGCTCGATCTGTAACTACTGCCTCGCATGTGCGAGCGCAGTAAGAGCGAAGCAGCGTGGAACGCAAAGGTTCGCGATTGATAAGCAAGTACCATATGCGCGCCATCCGAGCTGAAGTCATTATGCGAGCGCGTTCTCGCCGTGCGGAAGCAGCAAGGCCATGATGCACCAGCGGCGACCGTGCACGGGAGCTGTTACAGGGCGGAGCTCAAGCTGGAAATCGACAGGCGTTGTGCTCCCAGCCCCCCCGCACGCGGCACGCGGGGGAGGCGGGCTGCGGCCCCGCAGCTTCCCGCAGTCCCCTTTGCGGCGGCCCGGGCGCCTGTCAACCTGGCGACCAAGCTGGCGGAGCTAGTGGCGGTGGCGCTGGTGCGAGGCGTGCTGTCGCCTTACAGCACCCGTACGGGTACATGAGGCAGGCCACTTCTTGTTGCGGCCCATGCCCCCTGAGGCTGGTGCTCTCGTTCCCTTGCCGCAGCGGCCAGAGCTCAAGTGACCAGCAACCTGGTAGTGGCCACCGCAGCCGCAGCTGCCTCACCCGGCAGCCCTGTTGCCAGCGGCTCGCCCCCCGGCAGCCCCACCACCATCAGCTCGCTCCCTGGCAGCCCTCCCTTCGGCTCACCAGGTGGGGCGACGAGTCGCACGTGTGGACCTCGCTTGATTGTACCGCTGGATACAACGCTGTGGCTGGCGGGCTGGATTGCTTTGCACGCACGCACGTGGGGCCTCTGGCCCGGCCTGTCGTGCCGACCTCCCTATTGCCCTCCCCCTTCCAGCCCCTTCCCTCTCCTCCTGCAGGCCACAGCACCCGCCCGTCGCCGCGCTCGCTCAACCATAGCGTGTGCCCTGCTTGCTCCTTGTCCTGGCACTTTCTCCTTGCTCATACTGACGCTTGTGCTGCCTGCCCTACCCCTGCCGGTGCTGCTGCCTCCTTGTGTAGGTACGTTTCCGGCGCATCGCGAACCGGGCGTGCTGTGCTGGGGCCGTGTTGCATTGCGCAATCACTCGTTAGCTTAGAGCGTGCGCGTGCGTCGGCGGGTGCTGCGGCCTGCCTTCTACATCTACCGACGTCTTCACATATCCGTATGCGGGTTGGGACGGGCCGGGATGTCGAACCTGCTTACAGCGGCGTTTGAGCTTCACTCCTGCACTGGCGCACCGCTCTCGGCCGCATCCTTGCCTGCCCTATCGCATGGCTAACGAGCCAATTCCCCAGGGCGTCGCGTGTCGGGTATATGTTGATTATTATGAACACACGCCCCCCGCCCCGTCCGTGCCGCCCGCTTCCCGTCCGTGCAGCACGCGGCGGCATCCCGCTGGTGGCCATGGACACCTCGCCGCCTCGCCCAGCCCCTGCAGCTGTGTACATGGGCGTGTCCTGGGACAAGAAGGTGAATGGGCACCACGCCCGGGCTCCATGGCAGTACTCGCCTCTCGGACAGCAGCTCAACCTCGGTCTGTACCCCACGGCAGCTGATGCAGCTCTGGCGGTCAACCTCTTTCACCAACAGCTGGCCACTCGGGTCGGCACGCGGCGCATGGTGAACCCGCCACCCAACACCGTCCCAGCCGGCACCAAGCTGGGCACAAGGGAGCTTCAGAAGCTGCGGGACGCTGTGGACCGGGCCGTGCTGGTGGCCTGGGACGCGGACCGTGCAGCAGCAGCCATGGCCCTCCAGCCAGGTACTGTTGTCACTGACTTTCTGGCGGCCGCCAGCGTGGTGCCGCGGCTAACAGTGGCTGTGGCCTGCATCGCCAGCGGCAAGGTCCAGCCCGATCACCCGCTTGTTCTGTACGTCTGTGACGCAATCCCCAACGCAGCCCTGCTGCAAGAGGGTGGTGCCACGGCCAACGGCGTGCGGTGGTCAGCAACCATCCGCGCCATGTGCACCGCCGCCTCTGCCCAGCGCAGCGGCGAGGCTGCCCTCAACGTGCTGCGGGGCGAGGTGAAAGATCCTGGCTTTCCCTTTCCCTCGACCAGCACAAACCGGCGCACGATGGAGCCGGACGCTGAGAGCACGCGGCGGCTTGACTACATGCATCGGCTGCGGCAGGCTTCCCGCCCTGCCCGCGGCTTCAGCATGCGTGGCGGCTACAAGGAGCACGAGCGGCTCCAGGCCGCCACGCTGTCTGGTGATGGCGCTGCTGCCGCTGGCGGTGTTGATGGCAGCAAGTGGAACTGCACCGCCAAGATCGTCCAGGAGGCGCTCAAGTGCAAGCGGCAGGGCACCATTGCCAAGCACACCCACGCGCGGGCGTGCGGCAAGGCCGGCACGCTGCGTGAGGTCGTGCACCACCGGCGGCAGCTGGCGTCGGCGGCTCCGTAGGCGGTGGAGCGCTCATGTCGTGGGGTGTCGGCTGGCATGAGGTGGGGGCGGAGAACCCCTGCTGACGGGTGTCACATATTGTACTATATATTTTCAGCGGGGCACCTGCTTGCGGTGACGGCCGGGTGTGGGCAACCAGCGTGTGGTGTGCTAACGGACGGCTTGCATGCGGGGGGCGAGGCTCTGGGCGCGTGGGGGCCGTGGCGTGGGGCGTCTGCCGGCGTGAGGTGGGGGCCGAGAACCCCTCGTGACTGGTGTCGCGTTTTGTACTATAATTATTTGCCGGATCAACAATTCACAGTGATAGAGGTGTTTCTACAACGTGTTTGCGATCTAAACGCCGAGCAGAACACTGAATGTGGTGATGTTTTGTGTTTTGGGGCCCTATGTGCACCCTTTGTACGGCAGGTCCGGTACGGCAGTAACGGAAGTGTGGTCGGAGCACCGGACCATGGCAAGCCGCAAGAGGGCAACTAGGCGGACCTGCCCCAGCTTTCCCAGCATCCGACGATGAGTCCATCAGTGCGTTTTGACCATTCAAAGTTTAGCCATAGCCCCCGGCCGGGAGTGGTACCCGGGTGCTCTGAAGTGCGTGGGGTAGGCCCCTACCTGGCAGCCCCTGCGCTGCTCCTGAACCGCGCCCCACCTGTTCCCGTCCATATCGAGCTATCAACGTGCTCATTTTAATTTCCAAGCTATGCTTGAACCTCAGGGAGGTGAATAAGACTGATCCCGCACGGCACCGGGGTACACATACACCGCTCCCCTAAACCCCGAGTTTGGGCTCCCCTTACGGCAACCCACATAACCAGCTCTTAGATAGAGAATCCTGACAAGGTTGCTCCTATGCCAGAAGTGTAGCTAGCGCGCTATCAAATTGTGGGGACTAGCGGGGTAGTGGGGGCTGGGAGGTAGTATGTGCATGTGGGAGACACAGGCCAGGCTGAGTGGTACCTGTGTGGGCTACAAATGAAGCCCTTGTAGCATCGGTGTGCCTGCTGTGCACTGACACAGGCACATCAATGCTACGAGCAGGCAATTGCAGCCCTCAAACCACTGTTCGGGACGTACTGGCACCTGACGGGCACAGCAGGGGTGGGGTAAAAAGGGCTGTTTGGTTCATGGCTCCCCTCGGTGGCGGCCCACCTACTGCCGCCCCCTACACACGCCAGGGCTCTGCCCGGTGATCGATTATTAATACTATGTAGTATTAATATTGTTAACAACATTATTACTATTATTTTAACGAAGCCATCGTACGTATTGTCCCTTCATCTGTTCGTCATCTTTATATAGGAAGCACTTGTGCAACGAAGCGCTTCGTGCACAGCGCATTGTATGAAGCTCCCAGACGTTTGCTGTTACTGGAGCCGGTAACACTTAATGCAAAGTAAGCGCACCATGCACGCATGCAGCTCACACAAAGCACCCAATTACCTAGAGCCTCACATGTCCGCTGGGGCTCGGCGGCCGGCGGCACATCTACAACAAATAAGACAGCCGCCAATCAAGAAAAACCGACCGTGCTACACTTGGACACTTGCTGTCTGCACAAAATAAACTCACACTGCGCAACATCACCCTAATAATACCGCTGCCCGCCGGTGCTGGCAACACATGAGCAGGTGCCTGTCAGAAAAGGGTCCCTGCTCACCACGCATGACTACACAAAGCTTGATGTGTTCAATTCAAGGGCCCTGAGCGAAGTGTTGCACTAGCTCATGTGTACTACATCACACAAAACACGTATCCAATCCCACAAGCAAGTCCGTCACCCTTGGAAGTTGATTCCAAAATACATGTTCAAGCACTTTGTGCAGCACGTCAGGGGCCTGACAGTACCCTGTCATTTCACCCTATTCACCCTTGAAGCAAATTTCATGTGAGAAGGGCCCACCCCAATCGTCCCACGCATGGGGAAACACCCAGCACGGTAGGACACCAACAGTGATGCACATGACATTTTAGAAGTGCTTCAGCTGCGCTGCCTGATGCCATGTATGACACACACGGGCCTATCGATCCCAGGGCCCGCCTCGCAAGCGCAGTCTTATCTCCCAGCAGAACCGCCGCTGACGTGAGCCACATGCGTTAATGCGGGCACTCTCCTCACACCCACACCTCACCCCACGCTCCCACACACTCCCACACGCTCCCCCACATGCTCCCACACTCGAAACGCACAAGACAGCTGCTACCGGTCGGGCACGGCTGGCTGGCCTGCGCGTGGAGGCCCGTTGTCGTGCCTTTCAGGAATCCCATGCCACCGCCGGCACCGCCACCTACAGCTGCAGTTCCGCCGGCGGCTGATGCTCCTCGACCGGGCATGGCGCCGCCACCTCTGCCTCCGCCGTCTTCACCACCGACATCGACAACGCCTGTGGGGCGCACACTGCTAGATAGTGGGTTCGCTCGCTGTTTCCTTGGCTTGCCAGAGTGTGTGCCTGAGCAGAGTGCCACGTACACCGCCGCAAGCCTGCAGCAGCTGAGCATGTATGCGAGCGAACAAAAGCAAGGTTGTGAGCGCACACTGGACACAGATGGCACCCATGTTGGGTGCCTGCTGGGTGTTGCCGTGACCAGTCACGCACCTGCCCTCTCCTGCCCTTGCTCTGCCCGCAGCACCAGCCGTTGCCACATGTACTTTAGCACCAGCTATGCTGCCACACGTGCCGCATGCCAAAACATAGCCGGCTTTCCCCTACCTACCTTCCCCCCTGCATGCAACCCGCGCCGGCCAGCCCACCTGCTGGTACAGCAGCAGTCGCTTGACCAGCTCCGCTGCCGCCGGCCGCCGCATGGGGTCATGTTCCCAGCAGTCGCCTGCAATCGGATGGGAGCCCGGGGCTGGCTTGGAGAGGGGCGAGAGCGGCGACATGACGTGGTGCTCTGCGGTCCGCGCATGGCACAGCCCTCGCCATGCATGCTCCAGGAGGACAGACGCAGCCATGCGTGCGGCGCACCCTACGGCGCGAGCTCACGAGACAGCTGGCGTCCTGGCGGCCGGTCCGCATTCCAGGGCGCCCATGCGTCGAATGCGTGTTGATTGCAGGATACGACGCACCTTTGCACATAGTGTGAACCGTACATACTCAATGTACGAATCACATCGCACGCATGTGCTGGAGAACTCACGGATGAGCTGCACCAGCTTGCGAGGCCAGCGCTTGATTGATGTGCCGGGGCCACAGGCCGAGGGGATGGGCGGGCGCCTTTCCCGGGCCGTCACCTCCATCGCAATCTGCAACATGGCCATGCCGTGCCACGGCGGCGTGCCTGGCGGGCACAACACAGCGGGGCAACAGCCGGCGGCGCCGGATCACAACGGCCTGGTCGCCATGCCCGTGGCAATGTGCAACAGAGCCGAGTTTGTAGCGATGTCAGTATGGTAGGCATGTGACCTGACCAACATCAGGTGTACAGTACGGTGTGCATGCAAGGCCGGGGCGGCGGCGGGTCCAGGCCAGCCGCGGCGGCCAGCGTCAGTCCTCGTCGTAAGGCTGGCACAATTTGACTGGTGCCATTCGACTGGTACCGTTTGGCTGGCATTGTTTGGCTGGCACCGTTTGACTGGCATCTTCCAGCCATGCATGCGCTCCAGTCAAAGCACACGCGTTTGACTGTGGCGCACGGGCACCGGCTGGCCCGTGGTGGTAGTTGCTCTGCTGCAGCACCCACGGTTGTGGCCGGCACTGCAGCGTCTGCACGCTGGGAGGTTCGGCAACCACCTTGGGCACACGCGCATGCACATGCATTGTGAATGAAGCCATACGTGCGTCGTGGAGGCGCCCCAAGTTGCGCACCTGCCAGCAGCTCCCATAGGAGGACGCCAAAGGCGTAGATGTCCGCCTTGTGGGAGAGGACCTCCACATCCATGTCGTAGCACTCCTGCGACCGATCAGGGGTGATGCTGGGAGAGCAAGCGGTGGACTGTTTGCTAGCTCGTGCACGGACCGCTGCAAACCGCTGGCTTACACCACCACAAGTAAGACACGCAATGCCAGCGGCCTGCAATCAACGATGACCGCCGCCACCGACACGCCGCAGCAGGCGAGACAGCGCTGCACCATCCGCTGTGGTGCACGTACGCCGACTGCCGGCACACGCCCATGCCACCGTGCATTGGTCATGACACTTGCGCGTCATGCGGATTTACGTACCCACTGGGGGCGATGTAAGCGGGCTGGCAAGCTATCACACGACTATATAATGAGAGTCATCATTAACATAATATACGGAACCCATAATAGTATAGGTGTACTGTGTTACTGTGCCATCTGGCATGCACCCACGCACCGGGGCGATGTACGCGGGCTGGCGGCGGCATGCAAGGGATGGGGCATGGGCCAGTGGGAGGGCCCACGGGGGCAGTCAGGCACACCGGTGGGCAACGCAGCGCCAGCAGATCGGGGTGAGCGGCATGTGGCTATCGTGGCTCAGCAGTGTGGCCCCTCCCCTCCCTTTGCTGCGCACACAAGGCTGGCCGCACGTGTTGGTGCAGCGCGCGCATTTCACAGCAGCGCATTCGTCGTCCCAGGTCTGTAGCCCAGCTTCAGCTTCATGGACAGGAGCAAGGCCCGCTAGCTGCCCACCGTGCCAGCCTCCGGGTGCTTGGTGACGAGCAGCGAGTGGCGCAGCCGCGACAGCCCGAAGTCCTGCCGGCCAAGGAGCGGTGCCGGGGCATGGGGAGTGGTTCGGGCTCAGCGGCACAGGGCGAGGCAGCTAGGGGTTGGGAGGTGGGTCCAGGATGAGGTACCGCGGCAGAGGGCAGGTGCTACAGCGCCGGTGACAGCGGCGATGCGGTGGCCTCCCGCTGGCAGTGCGATATGTCTTTAGTTGGTTGCCATTGCCAGGCCATGGACGCCGTCGCTGGCATCAATCCCCCCACGCGTGTGGCACGCACAGCGCTCTCCGTGACCCTGGCCGTTCTACAAACCGCAGCTGCCGCCGTAACTCTCACCGTGACCTTGACCACCGGTGAGGGACCCCACGGGTCGTTGACCAGTACGTTAGCGGGCTGCGGTTGGGGTTGGGGTGCGTGTACATGTATGTTCGTTATGGCAAGCACGCACACTGTCACAAACGCCGCGCCACGCCGCCAGCACTG
>BDDC01000881.1:0-10297 GCA_001662425.1 Chlamydomonas sphaeroides | reverse complement strand
TGCTCGTTGCACCACGCCCCATCCAGCCACGCACAGCGCTGGGTAGCTGCCGCGGCTGCCAGCAGCCACAGCAGTGCAATGCACACCGGTGCCGTACCTTGAGGTCGCGGTGCAGGACGGTAGGATGCAGGAAGTCGAGCGCCTTCTCATAGGTGAGGCGTTCGTTGGGGTGGGTTAGAGGTGTCAGGCGCAGGCCAGCGCGCGGGGGCAACGGCAGAGGGTGAGGCGGGCTTATTAGCCTGCAACGAGCGGGCCCGGCTGCTTGCGGGTCGGTGGCGCAGAGGTGCAACAGCTGCTCCCTAACAGCGTGGCCCCGTCCCCCCCAGAGCCCGCGGAATCAATGATAGTGCATCCCACAGGGTCGCTCACAGCGTCGACACACGCCCTCCACACTGTATCCAAAACACAGGAATCCAGTCTCACCCGCGCCACCTCCGTCGCCACGTGGATCACCTGCGGGCAGCAGCGAAGCACAGCACAGCATGGCGCCACACGAAGTATCACGCCATGCGTGCCGCAGCACAGATAAGCAAAGCGCAGCACAGCACAAATACCGCAGCACAGCAAGCAACAGCACCAGTGACCTGCGCAAGCTAGCGCAACATGGCGTTGGCCGTGCGAGCAGATGGCCGCAGGAGCGAGGAGCGGTCCCAACTAACCACTGTCACGCAGACGGGATTGCCAACCCCCAAAGCGGCACTGCCCCCCACCCCCCGCTGGCCTCTCACATCATAACATCAAGCTTGGCACAGAGGTTCATCTCCGCACCTGGTGCCCCCTTCCTTCTGTATGTGACGGCCCATACATGTCACACGTGGCTGTACCAGTAAGGCCCGAACTCAAGCATCATCACCCCCACCACCCACCATCGGGAGTGGCAGCTCGTGGCCAATCATCCGGCCCTCCTTGTCTTGTGTTGCCTCCCTGTAAAGCACCTTGTCCAAAGATGTCTCCATCCGCTCCATGATCTGAGTAGGCAAGGGGGGAGGTTTGAGTATTATGTTGTTCTGGAAAACACAGATTTGGCAGGGCTGGAAGCATGCAGAGCGTGCTGGGAGGGTGGTTTGGTCGTGGGGGATGTACAGAGCCTCATGGCCTCTCGAGGAACGCCGTGCAAACATATGCTGCATTAAGAATAACAATGACTATTACAATATTAGTAATAATTATAGTAGTAATAATAGTAATAATAGTAACAATGATAATAACAGTATTAATAGTAACACCGGACTTATGGGAAGCCCGCCAGGGTGTGTGGTTAAAGCATATGGCTGGCAGGAAGAGTGGGCCATGAGTATGATACGGAGAACAGAGGCATGCATGGGGGAGGGGTAACCAATGTACACAGAGCACCCAATGCGTGGTACCAGTCACATGTGCGGGCGAGGCCCCGTGGAGGGCGAGAGGAAGCTCCTGTGTACAATTATGACGTGTCCAGGGAGCCTGTCTAGGGCTGGAAAACAGGCAGATACAGGCTCTTGTCTTGGCATAACGGCCCATGCAACACCATGCAACCCACATGGCCTGATATGGGGATGTATGTACCACTGTCAAGGTGTACTATCAGTAATGGGTGCGGGCGTTGCCGCCGGGCCCAAGGCCAAGGTCCCGGGAGAGGACAATGAGGGAGGGTTGTGCAGTGCAGGGATAGTGAGTGTGCTGCTGGCCCACTCCCGCTAGGCTAACGGGACAGAAATTGGCACGATAACAATGTGTTGAGGGAGCCTGTCAAGGGCCGGCAGACAGGTGGCTGGGTACAGGCTCTCGTCTCGGGTGCAAGCAAGCCACGTGGCACCCTGTGACCCACATAGGCCGGTACGAGCCAAATGATGTGGGTGCAGGGGTCTCTGGGGTGTGCCGCATGATGAGATACAGCTGGATGGGACACCAACACACAAGCTTGGACCCGGGCATGATGGACGCAAGGCATAAATTGCAAGGCACAAACCATGCAGAGCACGCACCATGCACGGCCGTGGCGGCGCCATGCAGGCTGCCAGCACCTGCACCACGCAGGGGTGGTCGCAGCGCGCCAGCACCTTGAGCTCCTGCGGTGGGAGGCATGGATGCAAGTGGGGTGCAAGTGGGGTGCATTGGTCTGATGGCTGGGGTGGCTGGGGTGGCTGGGGTGGCTGGGGTGGCTGGGGTGGCTTGGGTGCATGCATGAGGTGCAAGGCGGTGCGAGGCACACGGCGAGCAAGACGTGGCTAGGTCCTTAAGGATGTGTTAGCGACCTGCCCCAGAGCGCCGCATACAGTGTGACCCAAACCTGTTTGGCGCTGCTATTTGCATAGTTTTGCAGTACTCCAGCACAGCTAGCACTCGTGGAATTTACGTGTGTGCACGGTGTACGGTGCACACGGTGAATGTGAGCAAGCCCAGCCCACCTGGAGCATGGCCACGCGCATCTCCTCCACGTCGTACCCCGCCGCCAGCCCGGGCATCTCGACGACGTCCTTGTACATCTTGACAGCAACCTGCGGGGGCAGGAGCCACATATCCCGAGTACTGGGCACTTCAACGCAATTACCTAGGGCTTACCATACAGGAACGGATGACGCCTGGGCCTTTAGCTGAGTTCCAATGTTTGCCAAACGCGCCCTTCCCGGCCGCCCATGCTCCACCTCACCTGCCGCCCCCGGAACACGCCGGCTCGCACTGTCCCGAACCCGCCGGCGCCCAGCGCGCCCGCGGGGCCGGGCAGCAGCCGCACGACATTGTCACCCTTGTCGCCATCGCCGCTGGCAGCCTTCGGCCATGTCGGTGAAGCGATGCTGGGCATTCCGGGGCCATTTACGGGCGCACTGCTGCCGCCGCCAGCTGCTGCCATGTCGCTGACGATGTCACCCTCGGCCACTTCGTGGCGGCTGGCGGCATCACCATTGCTGTCAGGGTCACCGGCGGTGCTGACGTCTGCAACCTGGAGGCCCGGGGCAAGGTTGGGCGGGCAGGGGTGAGGCTCAGCAGGTCAGCAGTCTGCTGGTCGACTGGTGACGCAAGCATGCCATGAGCGAGGGGGACGTGGCCAACAGGCGGCGCCGGCGGCCCCGAGGCCGCACCCTCACACGCCACAGACCTAGGACACCCACTGCAGCAAGCAAGCCTGCAGCAAGCCATCGTGGCATGACGGGTGCGGAGTCCGTCGTATGGTCACCGAGTTCGTTAGTAGCGGTTGTCGTGATGACCTGGCATGCATGGTAGACTCCACGCCAGCGCTTTACGTCGCAGCGCATGGCGCGGCAGCGGCATCAACCTCGCAACTTTATTTCTATCTACAGGTAACTTAGTGGGGATGACAAAAAGCACCCTGGCCCTTCGGTCTCCTCGAGCTTCGGCTCCGTCATTCTACCACGACGACAACGACAGCATCACATATGGTGGGATTCTCTTCTACTGAACACTTGAATAACCCCCGAGGTGCGCACGGCACCGCAGCGGTATCCAGCGGCTTCACGCCTAGGCTAGCGGACTCGATGGCTTGTCGTTGGCTGGCCCCCTCAGCCTCACTGATTTTGTTGCACCAGCAGAATAACGACAACAACACCATCACGCGCACAAACCTGCACATTGAACACGATGCCCTTCCGCAGCGGCGTTTCCTCCATGATAGGCCCGCCTGCTATCATCGTCGCCAGCGCGTTGGGGACCCCCGGGTCCCTCGGCGTTCCTGCATGGGGCGCAGTAGAAAGGGTTGCTTGATTGGTTGGATTAGTAGTCGGTCGGTCGGGTGGTGATTCTTGTTAGCAGCGTGCCGTCCGACGCAGGGCGGCGGCCAGGGTGGCGCTGCCTGGTATGCCTGGCACGACATACCGATAGATGCGCCAGCTGCTAGTATAGTGCTCCTGCGCTGCTGCTGTCGGGCCCAAGAGGCCAGTTTGTTAACTCATAAGTAAAATGCCAGTGTGTGTTTATTAATAGGCAGCCGAGGCTGTGCGTGTCTGTGTGTTCGTATATGTGAGAGGGCCAAAGCGTGCGCTGATGCAGCAGCTGTCGCATGTGCAGTGGTGAGAGGAGGGGCGGGCTGGCGGCATGCGAGCTGCGTGCATGCACATGCCGTGCACCTGTGCGTGCGTCTATCTGTCATTGCACAAACCGGCGCAGGAGGCAGCACACTCGCAGGCAGGTGCCACGGCTTGTACGGCACGCCCCGCCTGTCAGCAAATTGAGGACATATCTTGGGGGGGATGCAGTCGTAGCCCGTGTGCCAAGGCTGCACCAAGCTGCACGGAGTCAGCAGATTTTGAGCCCCTCAGCCACCAGCCAGCCGCCGGACTGTTTTAACACAACAACGAACCCCGAGCCAGGTACCACACACGCTCCACGCCACATCCTCTACCTGCCGCCCCCAGCACCGATGGCTGCGGCACCGGTGTGGACAAGGAGCGCGAGCTACACGAGCCACAGCAGGCAGGCAGGCAGGGGCTGCGCATTGCGAGACGTGTTTTGGTGTGCATTTTTAAGGGCCGAAATAGAGTAGCACCCCGTACGCGGCGCACCCCGATGTGTTCCAGTGTTAGGTGTGTGTTGCACGCAGGGTGCTCACCCGGCTGCCCGACGGCTGTCGCGCTTTTGTCGAGGACGATGAGCACCGTGGTGCGCTCGTTGGCCAAGCTGCTTGTTGTGCTACCCTGGATGCCTGGGCGGCCGCCGCCGCCGCCCTGCTCACAGTCGGGCCTGAGGGTGTGGGTTCCAAAGGGGAAGGGCGCGTGACTGTGAGGCAGGGCGTGGCAGTGCAAGGACGCGCCAGGGTGCTGCTGCTGGTCGGCTAGGGACGCAGGCAGTGGGCTGTGTTGCACTTGTAGGACGCGCGCCTGGCTGGGGCGGAGGGTGTGGGCATGAGTTGCAGGCGCTGGGGGCACGCGCGGCGGCCTGGGGAGGCCACAGCCGTGTTTTTGGTCCATTGCGCTACTGCCACAGCAGGGAGGCACTTGGTGCAATAGGGCCCATGGCAGGGCGCACGCCTGTGCCCTGGCAGCAGAGGAGCGTGTCCCACGCACGACCTCAGATCAGGCTTCTCAGGCGGCAGCAGGAGGCCTCCTTGGCAGCAGCCCGACACAAGACAAAGAAGCACACGAGACACATAAACACACGCGAAGCATCACCGGCGGTAGTGTGTTGAGAGCAATTCCCCACAAGAGACAGGGATATAGGGCCAGAACACAAGGCCGGGCCACGGCCCACGAAAGCGCACGCACCCGGGTAGGCCAGCAGCGCCCCACAGCAATTCGGGCGAGTCGAGGCCTGGTCCCCGGTGCTGCCGCTGCCGGCGCCACGCCCATGCTGTGGCGCCGAGCAGCAGCAGGCACAGGGCCACGGCACCTGCGGAAGATGGGATGGGAGGGGGACGGCGGTATGGGGAGGGGGCGAGCGGAAAGCATGAGCACCACAGCCGGCACAGCCGCCGGGTCCAGGGCCGCAGCTAGCAGCTTGTCGACGGGCGGAGTGCGAGCCGGCGGTTCCCCTGCCCCGCAACACGGCATGCTATGCCGCCGGCTATTCCCATGCCAACCCGCTCCTGTGTTGCCCGACGGCGCGACGCACCTGCTGCCGCGCTGCCTGCGATCACACCGACTGACAGCCCGCGCGTGTCGCCACCGCCTGCTGACGACGCTGCCGCGCCCGCCTGCCCCTGCCCCTGCCCCTGCCCATGTGCTTGCGCCTGCGGACCTGGCCACTGCGCCTGCTGCTCGCCGGGCGGCGCCGGCAGCCCCAGCGGCAGCGGGACCTGCACGGTTGCCGTGAGTTGCAGGGAGGCAGAGTCCTCACTGACCCTTTCGTTTGCGGCGTGCATGAATGATTACAACTGATGACGGCGCTGGACTATATGTGAACTTGACCACCTTCACAAGGTAGGGTTCTCAGCTTGCATCCCACGCCAACGCAAAAACGCAAACGCGGCCACGCATGCAATACAAAGGTACCAAGCGTCATCTTCCAAGCCCCTGAGCTGTACGTTATTTACTGGAACGTTCTTTGCATCCGTGCTGGCCATACCATACCTAGTCGCACTGTATGTTGCTGTGTCGTCAGCGAGCGTGCTGCCAAGCTGCCGTCATGTTGTACGGCCCCGGGCTGCACCTACAAACCTATCCGTACATGCCGTAACGCGCATGCCATACCCAAGGTATGCCTACCTGAGAATTAGCCCGGTATATACCACGCAAGTCCCCGGCACACCTGCAGTGTCTGCTGGTAGAGCGTGCTGATGCAGGGGCCCGGGCCGTTACGCTCGATACAGGCGGGGCCCACCAGCGCCCTGCATAAGCCGCGCGTGTTTATGATGCGGAAGGAGTACAGCTGGAAGCGTTCATTGCCTGTGTAGCCTGTGTTGGCTGCGGGGCGGCACAAGCGGGTTGCACCAGGAATTCAGGACAGTGAGCAGGGTGCATACACGCCGAGTACATACGGCACATCCCACGCCAAGCACATGCCACGCCAAGTAAGGCCATGCCACGCCAAGTACTGCGCTCATACACATGCATGCGTGTCTGCTCCGTGGTGGATGCGTGTGCATGCATGCATGGACTGAGATACCTATAGGGCTATAGCGGAGGGCCGATAGCGGAGGGCCGATAGCGGAGGGCGCAGCGCTGATCAGCTAGCCGACAGGCGCCTGCTGAGTGTACACGTGTCGTTTTACAGGCTCGCTCCCTGCCTTTGCGTTCGTGCGCGGGGCTGAGGTGAGCCTCCCCCCACGCACGCCAGCGGCCTTGCCGGATTCGCCCGCACAACTTGCCTAGAATGCCACGCTTCTCCATATGCTCAGGCCAGGTGCATTTGTATGCGATTCGACGTTGCTGGCGGGCACTCAAGCGGGAGCTCCCGCGTGCATCGTCCCCACCAACGCAGACCTCCAAGCTAACCCTTGACTATTTGCTTCACACCTTCATACACCTACTTCAACACCCTAACCGGTATAGTCTTCGATTTCTAGTACTGGCAATTGTCTCAGGCACCCTCCAATGACTTCCACGCTGGTTCTCAATTTAAAAGGCTAGGTGTACTGCGTGATGCTTCGTCGAATCCATGCTGGCCAGCCATGGGGCCGCGCCTGGCGCGCCCTGCCAGCTACCGCAGCCGTCCGTCGCTGCTACCGCAGGGCGTGCACAGGTACTGCCACGAATGGCGATGCGCCCACTTAACTCATAGAGAGATAGATAGGCAGCAGCAGCCCGGCTTGGACAGCCCCACCCGCAACTGACGCCCCCAGCCCAGCTCACCCTGGCTGGTCAACGCGGCGAACGCCATGTCTTCAATGGCGTACACGGACGGCCTGTGTACGGCAGTATGACAGTACGATGGCACAGGCTCCGTGCGCGACCCACATGGCCTGGGGGCACAGACGCTCGCTCTACTCGCTTGATTGGGGCGCGCGTGTAGCTAGGCGGCGGCACACAACTGGATGGTGCGCCGCCGTGCGCTGTGCGCCTAGTGCGCCATCCGACCCGCTGTTTCTCACAGCACAGCTGACCAACAGCTTCTGCCAACGGCAGCAACTGCAGCTATCCGTCATGTCGACTTCGCAACGTCGCAACATGCGCGCGCCTGATGTGTTGCGAGCCTCGTGTGAGGACAACCCACCAGCAGCGGCGCTCCATGGGCGCGCTGTCATCGGGTATGCAGTCGGGCTGCGGCGCATCCAGCTTGAAGGTCTGGGCGGCGTCCTCAAAGCCCGGCATGACAGAGGACTGTGGGTGTGTGGGAGGGGGAAGAGGCCAGGAGGGGTACGAGGGATCAGCCTTGCCGCGTCTCATCTCGACGACGGCCGCATTGTTTGGCGCCTCTACCCCTGCCGCAGAGCGCATCGACGGCTGCCACCGAACGGCTCACTCGTTCCTGCAGTGCCGGGGGCTGCTGCAGGGGCATGGCAGCAGGTGCCGCCAGCCAGCAGGAGGGCCTGAGGACGTAAGGGCGGCCCGGTGGTCGCTGCGGGTAGCTGGCAGCGGAGCTCGCATTGGCAGGGCGCGGGCGGACCGACCCACGCCAGGAGGCTTCCGCACGCGCCCAACAGACTGCCTGGATGGATAATGTACGACAACCAAATGTGCATACGCACGGCCATGTACGGCGACAGCGCGCGGCGCACCTCGAGCCCGTTGAGCTCCGCCAGGATGACAAACTGGCTCAGGGCCTACGGTCGGCGGAAGTGAACGAGAGAGCAGGCGAGAATGAGGTTGGACCTTGGGCGCGGGGTCGCGCGGGCAATCAACCAACCGCGCTCCTCATCAGGTTGGCGCAGGCGGGCCGCTTGTCACGCACATGAGCCTTAAGAAGTCAATGTAGGAGGGAGTCCAATGTAGGAGGAACGGCGCAGAAGCAGCAAATGGGGGCGCACGCTCGCGGGCTGTCCCTGCCCCTGTCCGCCCCTGAGCCGTGCGGGGGCGGCTGAGTACCTAGCCCCGCTGGCAACGTCATGCCTGGGCCACGGGCATGGCATTCGCATCCGCACGCCCCTCCGCCGTCGCACCTCTTTGTCGTAGCAGGCTCCTGACAAAGGCCGGCGTGGGCAGGGCGTGGCGGAGCGTTGTATGTGGCGTCAAGGCAGGCTGACTAAAAGTCCCCAGAGTCGGGTTCTCTGCGAGCGCCTGCCTGCTTAGCCGTGTACGCGCGCTAGCTACCTGCCGGGCCTAGTGCCTGCCGCACGGTCCGTGGCCGCCCCTACCTAGCAGGGCGCCAATCAAGGCCTTGCCTGCCGGCAGGGGCGCTCACCGCAGCTGTCTGTTCGCTTGCCCTTGCCCTCGCGCTTACCTAGGATGATGGCTGTGTCGCGCAGCACGATTGCGGCGTTCTCGTAAGTCGGGCCGGGCACAAGCATCGGCGAAAATGCCGAACCCAGCATCAGCTCCTGGTTAATCGCATCGACCAGCACCACGCGCTCGAATGTCAGGTACACGCGGCGACCGAGCAGTTGTAGCTGCGAGCGAGGGAGGGGAGGGGAGGGTGCGCTCTCAACTCTCCGACGAACTAACGCCACCTACCAGGTCCCCCTGACCTACCGTCGCCACACCCTGTCAACACGGCAGATGCTAGGCCAGGAGCAGGACTCAGCAGTGTATAATTTGTTGCGTGCATGTATGTATGTGTATTTGAGGTAGGGAACTGGTTGCTTGTCGCGCGCGGCGCTGTCATAAGTAGCGCCTTGCCCGCGCGAGCGCATATGTTTTCCAGTCCTTGATCCGCACCTTGCCAGTCCCTATGATGCGTAGCACAGGCCATTGCGGCAGCGTGGAGGACCCGACGATGGTAAGGTTTCGTGTCAAAGCAATGGGCAACGGGACACCAAGCTCCCCGAAGTCTTCATCAAACACCTCAATGAACAGAGCATTTAAGCTGACTAGATTTACGCTGGGGTCAGCGAACGCTGCGGCGAGTGTCGAACTGTTGCGCACGGCAACATTTCCAGGCTGCTGCTGCTGCGCAACCAGCACAGCTGGAAAAACAACCAGCAAGGTGTGCAAGAGGAAGGCGCTGTCAGCTGTGCACCGCATCTCATTATTGGGCTGTTAGAAAAGTGCCATTATTGATGATTTTCATATGAATAGGTGGCAGTGTGCGTGAACCTCAATGTCATCCCTGTGTGCTCGGGGCGGGTTGCAGTTTCACGAGTGTGAAGGAAAGTCCGGATGGCGACGTAAACCACGACGTGCGGACAGTACGGGACGCTTAGTATCGCTGCTACTTGCGCCTTGCTGATTGCACCTTGCAGCTTGCTTCATTGTCCGAGTCGATGCCGTCAAGGAAAATGTTCCCCTCGGAAATGTTCCCCTCGAATCCAAGTTCCAAGACTTCCCTAGCCGTGCTATGCTCTTCTCTTGATGCGACTGACTATTCCAAGCAGCGAACAGCGCGACTGAGCTGAAAGGGGAGGTTGCCGCGGTCGCGATGCTGTTCCGGTCGCACAGCGGCAAATTCGCTGCGAGCTGTGCCGTGGTGTAAAAGCAGCATGAGCTGTACAGCGAGATGTATTGCGGCGGCCAGGGCGCGTTGTTGGCAAGGTCGGTCCTTGCAAACCACCGCGTGCTGTCGATGTCGCGGGCTGTCCTCCCCGTTCCCGCCCTCGCCGCTCCCGCTGCTGCCGCTGCCGTTGCCCCATGTCACCGGTGGACGAGCTGCAGCTGGCGGAGGCCGTGACCGGCTGGCTGGGAGGCAGGTGTCGCGGTCGATGTCGGTGGTGGCGCAGGTGGCTGTGGGGACGTGGTGCTTGGGCACGGCAGCGGCGGTAGCTTTAAGCGGAGGGTGGGAAATACTTCTCGGCTCAGACATCCCGAAAAAGAACTTGTCGGCAGACAGAAGTCGC
>BDDC01000880.1:13291-40479 GCA_001662425.1 Chlamydomonas sphaeroides | reverse complement strand
TGGTTGATGTGTGGGCATGCGCACAGGCAGAAGGCACCGCTGGAGTGTAACATATATGGTACACACACGTCTTCACCTAACACTTGAACACACACAGTGTCGAGGAGGGACCAGCAGCGCTCGCCGCCAGCTGCATGCTAGTCCGCTTGTCTGCTTGCCGCTGCGCAAGCGCCTCCAGCACTCTTGCTTTTCAACACGATCTTATTAGATGCATGTGCGAAACCAACGCGTGCATGCACCTGCTGCTGGCAGGCGAAGCAGGCAGACCATGGCAAACATGCACCACAAGCTAGCCGGAGCGCAACGAACACGATGCCGCTCCCATCGATCCAGGCACCGGCGGTAGTCAGCGCCCTCCAGCAGCAGCCCCACCCAATCAATTAAGGTTCCCGCTGCCAGGCCAATCATTCACATACTCCGTGCAACCTGCACAGCACTGCTCAGCAGTCATCACCTCCAGGCAAGCTCCACATACGGCGAAGCCCCGCTGCGGCTCCTCCATCCCCAGACGCGCAACGCTCCGATCCACACCACGGGCGCCCCTTGCCGCCCTCGCCGCCCTCGCCGGGATACCCCTACCTACCTTAGGGCCGCGCGCGACCTACCGCGCCACCACGGCCTCCCGGCCCTGCTGCTAGCTCCACGAGCACCAAGCAATGCACCCCACTCAATGAACTCCACCCCACAGCGTCTCCATTCTGCATGGCTGAAAGCTAGTTTCCTGTGCCTTGCTTTATCAACTGCGGTCACCCATTGCATCGCATGCGTGCGCCTTCACCCGACACACCAGCAGCAGCGGCTAGCGGTGGCCCCTTCAGCCCTAGCCTCCTGAACTCTTAGCCTTGGCTGCGCGCCCCCGTGCCTTGCCCTTTCCCCTGGCGGCCATGCCCGGTTGCGCGGCCTCCCCGCGCCCGCGCCCGCGCCTCGCCGCCCCGCGCTCTTGGGCATCTGCGCGTGCCGCCACCTTCGCCCCCGCCCGCTCCTTGCCGGGCTGAGCCGCGCGCCCCCGCGCCTGCTCGATCCAGGCCCGGACCTCGGGGTGGAGGGTGCTCGGGATCGGGATCCGGCGGCAGTCCACGGGGCAGCCCAGCTGCACGAGGACCTGCAGCACCTGCAGCGACGCAGGGTAGCCAATGGCAGAGATTTATTTAGACAAAGCATGTAGGATAGCATGGGTGAAATGTAGCTTGGCCGCGAGCCATGATGAGTATACCTAGCAAAATCGGCAACATGCAGCACCTGCAGCGGCGCGCTCCTCCGCTCCTCAAACATGGTCCGCGGCGGCGGCGGGCAGCCCAGGCGCCGCAGCAGGCGCAGGGTTGCCAGGTCGCCCGCCTCGGCGGCCGTCCCGTAGGCTTCCTTCACGGCCCCCGCGCTCGTCTGCAGCGGGCAGCGGTGCATGGGTGCCACTTCAGGTCGGGATTAAGCGCGCGGGATTAAGACGTTGGGGCAGCGCCGTGGGCAGTAGTCGGAGGGGTGCGTGGGGGGAGCGGCGGCGCGGCCCGTGCCGACTGCGCCCATAGCCCTGAACGCGGCACGCGCTGTAAAGCGTGCGAGGAGTGCGCTCGCCTTGGTGTCAAGGCTGCTGGCGCAGTGCAAGCCCGCACGTGCACCCGCAAGCTTCAGCCGTGGCCGCAGCCACAGCCACAGCCACAAACACAGCCGCAGCCGCAGCCAAAGTAAGCAGGCCCCCAAGACGCCATCCCCGGCCGCCGCTCACCGGCACCTGCACGCCCCGCTCCTGCACCAGCCACAGCAGCGCCTCCTCGCAGCCGCCTTCGACCGCCGCCTGGAATGCGTCCGCCCTCCACACCGGTGCCACCGCCGGCCGCCGGCCGCTGCTGGGCCGGCAGCGGCCGGGCGCCACGGCCGCCTCCGCTCGCCGCATGAGCTGCACGTCGCCGACGCCTGCTGTCGCCGCCAGCACCAGCGCCTGTGGCAGGGCCGCACAAGCCCCGTTCAGGTCACCTATCCCTACCACCAAGACGCGGGCGTGCCGCCGGTACCCGGACCTTATCGCGCCACTCTCCTCAGCATCGCAATGCAGCTGACGGCTCCCATCACCTTATCGTCCTCGCCCGCCCAGCGCTTCTGCCAGACCGGCGGCAGCAGCGGCGCCTCCAGCACCTGCACCAGCCAGCCCAGCACTGCGACCGCCTTGGCATGGCACGGCTCCTCCACCATCATGTCGGCCAGGCCCCGCGCCGCGTCGCCGGCGCTGCCCGGCGCCTCGCCCAGGTGCTCAAGCAGCATCTCCAGCAGCGGCACGTGCCCGCTGGCCGCCGCCAGCCGCCACACGGCCCGCCAGTCGGACAGCTCCATGCTGTCGGAGATGCCGCCCTCGTTCATGGTGTACGCAAACGCCTCGGCGTTGCCGGCGGCCGCTGCGCCCTGCGGCCAGCAACGAAGGCAAATGGCCACATTGCTTGTAACGCACGGTGGTCAGGTGACGTGCCAACATTCCTCCCGCAGGAACTGGTTGAAACCGCACCTGCAGCAGCCGCATCATGTCGTACCCGTACCCGTGCGACCGCAGCCACGCCAGCCGCGCCGCGGCGGCCTCGCCCGGAAGCCGGTCCGGCACGCGGTAGCAGGGCGCGCTGTAGCGGTCGCGCTGGAAGCCGAACGAGTCATAGTAAAACCTGTCGTCTTCGGCGTCCGAGTCCGACACGCGCGCGGCCGGCGCAAAAGGGTCGTTTGGGTCAGCGTCGGCGTCTAGCTCGTCCCTCGACATGTGGGGCAGCTTGCAGCCCATCTCCTTCAGCAGCCAAGACAGCTTGTCTTGCCAGTCCGGCGTGGGGCTGACCACGGCGCCCTCCACGGCGCCCATCAAGTCGTGCTGGTCGGGTCCCAGGGCCACGTCGGCGGGCCTCAGACGCAGCGTGGCGCACAGGCGGCGCAGGCCGGGCAGCGCGAGGCCCTCGGCGCCGGCAGTGAAGATGCGGAGCCGCTCCTCTGCGCACAGCTGTACGTCGGCCTTGGACAGGAAGTACAGCAGCAGCTCCTCGTGACCGGCGGCCGCCGCTTCCTCGGCCGCCAGGATGTCCCAAGCCATGCCCAGCTCGTCTGGACGGCAGGACCCGGGTCGGTTGGTACGGGGTCAGTGCGGTGCGGCGTACGGGCGTGCGTGGCGTGATGAACCCCGGCATGGAGGGAGCCGAGATAAGCAGTGCGGGCCCCTAGCTGCGATGGAAGTTGTCTGCAGGCGTCATGGGCCAGTACATGGGTATGACTCTACGGCATGTTACTGCTGGCGGGCCTGGCTGGTCCGCGGCAGAGGCAGGCGAGGCGGGGTGAGCGCCACGGCCCGTGGTTCGGGTCGCCTGGCGCCTACATACGGACGGCATGACGATTATCTGCGGGTACGATGAAACTGAGTGTCGTCGGCTGCCAAGCCTTACCCAGCATCCAAGCCACCACGTGCTTGTGCCCGGCTCTGGCGGCGTTCAGTAGGTCTGCGTCGAGTGGCTTGATGCCCTGCGCCGCCAGCCGCCGGCAGACGCCCAGCTGCCCCGCTCTGATGGCGGCCTTGAGCGCCTGCGTCTTCTGCAGAACGCAGCCGCACACATCAGCCGCCAGCTCCAGGTTGGGCTGCACGCCGCTGGCCGCCGTCAGCTCGATGAGGAGGCAGCGCTTCAGGAACGGCAGGCCGCGCGTGGCGCCCTCTGCTGCCCACTTGCTGCGGAATGCGTCCTCCGGCACCGGCTGCGACAGCCGCATGGTGGTGTGCTCGGGGCCGGAGAAATGCTGCTGCGCGGCCTTGCACAATACGCGGCCATGGCATGCGCGCTCGTTGGGTGAAAGGCAGTCGACCACCCGCAGCGCCAGCTCTAGCGGGAGGTCTCGCCACACGGTGCTATCGCCCGCTGACCCAGATGTGGCTCGCGGGTGTGTCGTCGCGCGGGTCGCTTTCTTTGGTGGCATGCTTACGCCGACAGCAGGAAGTGCAGCCGTGACAATTGCCTGCTGCTGTGACTAGCGGTTTCCCAAGCGAAACAGCAGCAGAGCAATGGTTTGGCCAAGAAACAGAATCGTGGTCGCGTTGCAGCGAAACGCGCTCAGGTACCTCACCAGTATGTTCAGCAGTGGCTATTGCATCGGGTCAAATAGTTCATACTCGGTTTCAAGGCAAGCAGGCGACTGAAACATGCCACTCAACCGCCGTGGCGGGCCCGTACCAGCGCTCCACCCCCGTCCGTGCCAGCCAACACGCAATTAAGTGCACCTGCAAGTACATGCGCACTGTGATGACCACCATGCATATCATCGATCACACCAAAGCAGGTCTCCGCCCCTCGCAATAGCCCGTTGCACCAGCCCTGGCGGCGCGTCACTTATTGGGGCTGCAAGACGTTCGACAGCGTTGCCCGCCGCCGGTGGCCGTCACGCAGTCTGCTTACGTGGCGAGCAGCGCCCCCAGCCGATCCCGCAGGCCCTGCACCTCGGTGATGAGCTCCTCCGGCCGCAGCCAGAAGCGCGCCAGCACGCTGCGCTCGCTGCGCCGCTGCTCCGCCTGGCGCTTGTGGTCCTGCAGCAACAGGGTCTGCCGCTGGACCGCGGCGTTGATGACCCCTGTGAGCCGCTCTGCGGCGACCCCGGTGGCTGCCAGCTCTGAGCTGAACGTGGGGTCGCGCAGCGCGGGCCACGGGGCCGCCTCCTGCGCCGTGTTTTGTGCCAGCGGAGCCGCCAGTAGCTGCCGCAGCTCGCCGACGCGCTGCTCGCCCTCCGCCAGCAGCTGCCCGAGCTGCCCGTCCACGCGGTCGCCCAGGTCCCGCTGGCAGCGCGCCACCAGCGACTCGAGCGTGCCGAACTCGGCGGCCAGCTGCGCCACGGTGCGGTTGGCGGGGTCGGCCATGAGGCTGTCCAGGAAGGCGTTGCCGCTGGCGCCCGATGAGGATGGGCCCAAGGAGCCCCCACCACCGAGGCCCATGCTGCTGGACGGGGACAGGAGGCCGCTGGGCCCGGGGCCGGCCAGCGCCCCCCGGCTCGCGCGCTCCTGCTGCTGCTGCCGCTGCTGCTGCAGTTGGGCCAGCTCCTGCCGCTTGGCGTCCAGCAGGGAGAAGCTCGCGGACAGGGCGGCCTCCGCGCCGAGCAGCATGGACGGCCCCCGGTCATTGGCCAGGAGCGCCGCCGCCTCGGCTCCGTTGGCGGCGGTCCGTAGCTCGCGGACCTCACCCTCGGCCGCGGAGGCGGCTGCGTCCAGGTCATCGTGCAGTGCCTTGAGGCGCACGTACAGGTCGTGCAGCGAACGGCGCTCCTCGCGCCGGAGCATCTGCGAGATGTCGGTCGGGGGCAGAGGGCCCTCTTAGCGCGAGGGCGAGCATAAGAGGCTGGGGGCCGCCGTGTTGTCCTCGTGGCGCTTGCACCTGGCAGGCGTTCGGGTCCACAAGGTAGTACAAGCTGCCGCCGGCCCCTAGCCCCACCTCGAGCACCTCGACGCGCGCCCACTGCTCCAGCAGCACCTCGAGCAGCTGCTGCTGCTGCCGCGTCACATACGCCAGCTGCTGGTGCCGCAGCAGCCAGACGGACCGCCGGACCTGGGGGTTACAGGCAGCGACGATAGGGCAGGTGGGCGTCACGGGACTGGCTCAGGCACCCGGCGGCGGACTTGATGCGATAGCTGCACCCCGGCCACATAAGCCCTTCCACCTGCGACGTGCCCAGCGCGGCCAGCTGGTGCAGCAGCGACTCCCTCTCCTCGTCATCCTGGATGCTGCTTAGGGAACGTACAGAGAAAGAAGTGCCCGGTAAATACACGCGGAAGCAGTTTGTGCAGACGCCGTTGCCAAGCGCCTGCAAGGTATGACGGCAGCGCCTAAGCACACCTGTGCAGCTCCTCACGCAAGACCTCAACGCGTGACTCGAGACGCTCCAGCGCGTCGGGGTCGGACGCCGCCAGTTGCTGCCAGCTACCTAATGCACCGAACAGCGACATGGCCTCGGCGCCCGGCGCCGCGCTGGCCACCTTCTCGAGCAGCTCAATCTGGGGCGGAGGCCCGAACGAAAGAAGCAGACACAAACGATTGGAGCCGTGCAGGCCAATGGCAAGCCAACTCGCGTGCACGAGGCCAGCTATCAGTGATTCACACCTTGTATCCCCAAAGCCTGCTACGCTGGTTCCAGGCCGCACCTGGCGTCGCAGCCCTGCCAGCTCCGCCTTCTTGCGGTCGGACTCATCCCGCATGTCGCAGCTCTGCGCGCCAAGCAGTTTAGCCTCGCTCAGGGTTGCCAGGACCTCCTCGGGCGTCAGGCCGGTGATCATGCGCGTCTGAGACGGCATGAAGGGGTTGTCGGGCAGGGAGCCCTGCGCCGCCTGCTGCTCGGCCAGCGTGCGGGCCAGCTGCGCGGGGTGCAGCTGGTCGCACGCCCTGCAGGACGGAGGGCGGAGACAGGGAGGGAGGCCGCAGACAGTCAGGATGCATTTGCAGAGCGAATAGAATCCAGTGCCGGCTGTGACAGCCTTCTGGGTGTGACGATATGTCACGCCCTCACCGTGACACGTCCGCCGTCGACGCAGCTTCGCACTTGCGCAGCTCGTCCATGGGGTGCGCCAGCAGCAGGCAGCCCTCCGCCTGGTGAGCCAGCGTCTCGTGCATCTGCCACGCGGCGTCCTGCAGGCTGCGCAGAGAGTCGTTCTCCACCGCGTTCCGCGCCTCCACAGCCTGCGCGTGTCGCTGCACGGCGCGGGCACGGCACGCGACGCCCTGCTCCTCCTGCTGCAGCTGCGCGCGCGCCGCAGCTGTGCCTGCCTGTTGCTCGCCCAGCAGCGCGCGCGTGCGCTCCAGCTTTTCCCGTTTGCGCTGGTGGGCGTCCTGCTCTGCAGCTATCTGCTCGACCACAGAGCGCAGCTCGGGGCAGTCGGCGGTCTCCTCCACGAAGGCAGCATGGTCGGTGCGGAGCAGGTTAACCAAGTCCCACACCTCCCTCTCCGCCAGCCCGGGATCGTCGCGATACCGCCGCTCCTCCTCTGCCAGCTCGGCATCTTCGGGGCTGACGAAATTATCTTCAACGGACAGCACGGCCGCTAGGTGCTCTATCGCGGGCACTTGGGCAAGGCCACCCGAGAATGCGTCCGCTGGCTGCGGGTAGCCAGCTTGTCCTAAGAGGGCACATAGCTGAGCTTCAGTAGTCTGCTGCATGGTGCAGTGCTCCCGTCGGAGAGCGCGCGCTCAGCTCACAGCAAGACTTGTCTTCATTTCGCTTCGGCTGTCCCCTTGGCCACAACGAGCAAGCGTATGTCTCTGTTGTTGTTATTTGGGTGCTGATGATAGTGGATATGTCATGAGCACAGGGAAACGAGGAAGGCAGCGCTGGTCGGCGGTCTGTCAAGGGGCGCGATCCAAACCGGATGAAGCAGAGTTTTCCTCAGGGCCAACGAGAGCGCCCCACCGCGTGCACAGAGGTTTTCACACGCCAGCTTCAGTGCATTGGAAGCCACTGCGTGCCCACGCAGCCCCACGGAGTACCAAACGTTGGCAGCAGTGCGCAGGACCCAATTGCACGGTACCCAACCATTCACCACCTGTTGCGCTTGAGAAGCGCCAAGTAGGTCTAGCTCCAGGCCCTCGTTGCACCAGCGGACCTCTGCCAGCCGGTGCGGGCGCCGGCCGCGCGTAGCTTCTTCTGGTGCAGGTACGATCATATGGCCTGCTCGGCCGCCGCGCATAATGTGTTGCAGCGCGGCCAGCATGCAATCGCGGTCGTGTCTCATATCCCCCTGCTACCCCCCGCGAGCTAGCGCGGTCACGCGATTGTGCGAGATACCTCTGAATTGATGCGCTGCAGCCGTAGCGCGACCGCTTACCGGGCTCCGTGCCGCAACGTCAGCACCCGCCGCGCACCCGCGCGGTTCGCGATGATGTGCTGGTGCACTCACCGAGGCCCCCACCGCTTCGACGCGATCCGAAGTCTTTCGGGGCTCGGTATATGACGGTCGATGCGCGGCGGCCGATAGCCCTGCCGGCGTCGACCCACCCAGGGCCGCCTCGGGGGCACCACCACCGCCTGCATCAGCGCCTCGCCTCACCATGCCTCCCTCCTGGCCACGCACGCGCCCCGCGCCCCAGCTCTGCGCGCCCGGCCGCCATGGCCGTGGGACCCCTGAAGCAGCCGGTCAAGGTCGCGACGAACTATGTCAGGCCGGGCGATGAGCCGCGGCTCTTCAGCGAGTTCCCGAACTTCCTGTCCCGCGATGAGGTGCTCGAGTGCTGGCCTAATGGCCTCATCACGCACGAGAAGTTTGAGCACAACGGCGACGTGTGGCGCCTCGTGAAGCGGCCCATGTCGCAAGGCAGCAGCGTCTTCATGGCCGTCCTTGACGACGGCCCGCACGCCAACGGCAACGGCAATGGCAACGGCGCATGCGCCAGCCCCTACGCCGCCCCCGAGGCGGCGCAGCGCCTGCGCAGTGCACTGCCCAGCGCCGACGTGTCGGACCTGTCAGACATTGCCCCTTATGGCAGCTATCCCATGCACCACGCGCCTACCGCCCCCGGCGCGCTCTCGGCGCACACGTCTCTTAACCGCAACGGCGGCTACTCGGGCACGCTGGCGGTGCTGCCATCGGCCGGCAAGATGACCGCCGACGCAGCGGTCGCGGCGTCACGTTTCATGTCGGACGTGCTGACCACGACCGAGAGCCCCATGCCGCTGGACCGCTACAAGGCCTTTGTGCGCCTGTTCCGCACGCTCGACCGCATGCGCGGGGAGCTGGGGCTGCCGCCCACGCGGCCCGACGCGCCTGCCGAGGCGCTCGCCAGCGACCCCGCCTGGGACACGCCCTGCGCGCAGGTTCGCCGAGTTGGGGCGGGACAGGACAGCGCTGCTTCCGACCTGCCTCTGCGGAGTTCATACGGTCCGGCTGAGGCGTCGCAGCTGCCTCACACGATGCGGCCCGTTGCCATCCGCTGTGCGACGTTGTGCGGTTTGCTCCTTCCGCTGATTCTTTGATGCCGCCCGCTCCGTCGCGCCCGTCCCCCGCCCGCACCCTGCGTAGGACCTGGTGAGCAAAGTGGTGACCGTGGGCGAGAGCCTGGCCAAGTTCGGCACCGCCGACTTTGTGGAGGGCCGCAACAACAGCAGCCGCGCCATCACCACCAAGGACTACGCCAAGCTGCTGCGCATGTACCTGGAGGGCACGGGCGCCGTGTTCCGGCAGGAGCTCATCGACCGCCTGCCACTCAGCCTGGCGGACGAGGTGCTGACCGTGCGCACGCTGCTGCAGGCAAGACACACGGGCGTGTCGGGTATATGTCGATTGTTATGAACACACGGGAGGTCTGAGCTCGGTACCACAGCTGCACGCCGCGTCGTTGGCATGTGGGCATGTGCTCACGCCACGCCTTGACCCCCTCGTGACCCAGACGCGCTGCGAGACCAACGACCTGCTGTTTAACGCTCTGGTCAAGCACGTGGGCCAGGAGCCCGCCGCGGGCGGCGCCGTGGTGTTCAACAACTCGTCCGTCTCCGCCAACCCCACCAACCACATGCTGGCCGCGCCGCGCACGTTCGTCAACACTGTATCTAACGCCTGGAGCAAGGCCGACGTCAAGAAGCGCACGCAGTTTGGCGCACTGGGCGCGGTGGCGGTGGTGGCGCTGTGGGTGGTCAAGCGCAAGCTGTTTGGCGGCGGCGGCGGGCGGCGGCGCGGCGGGCGCGACGAGAGCGACTGGGGCGGCGGCAGCCGGCGGAGCAGGTACGCTGCCGCGCTGCTACTGCCCGACATCTGGCTGCAGCAGCGACAGCGCCAAGTCCCTTAATCACACCTCTTTCCGCGCCCCTGACCCGGCCCTTTGCCCGCCGCTGTGTGCCGCCCGTCCCTCCCCGGCCCGCCGCAGCCGCGTCCGGGGCAGCGGCGACCTGGCGGCGCGGCTGCTGGACGAGCGCTCCTCCGCGGAGCGCATGGCGGTGCGCTTCCTGTCGGCCTGCCACGACGAGCTTCGCCGCGCCTCCGCCAACGACTCGCTGCTGCGCAACGACTGGCGGCTGGGGCCGCTGCGCCTGGCCATGCCCGGCAGCGGGCCGGTGCCGGCGGGGTACGAGCCGGTGCAGACGTCGTACTGCAGCGTGGGCTCGTACGTCAACGCGCTGGACGGCGGCGCCGCGTTTGCGATCGAGCCGCTGCGCGCGGCGGCGGAGCGCGAGCGGGAGCGGGACCGCGCGGCGGCGGCGGGCGCGCTGACGGCGGCGGGCAGCGGCCCGGCGTCGGTGGCGATTGAATGAGGGCTGAGCGCGTCTGTGGGGGAGAGCAGGAGGGCGGGGACTGGGCAGGGTGCTGAGTAGTAGCTATCGTGCGGAGAAGAGCAGGTAGGAGGGGATTGGTAAGCAAAGGAGTTCATGTGCTAAGCAGCTTACGTTGTACATGTCGTATGGGGATGGCAGCGGCAGCTGGCTGTAGCAGTAATAGGACGCAGCTGGCGTACTCACCGCCTCACCCGCGCTGTACCCGTGCGCACGGACGTTGGTGCACTAGACGCTGGCATGTTGGCTGCTGTTACTCAGCGTGAAATCTAGGCGCAGCGCAGAGCTGTGCTGTGCCCGGCTGTGGTGCCGGCCAGGGCGGTGCTCAAGGGCTAGCCACGTTCGACCGCGATGCGGTGCTCAAGGGCTTTTTGTGCACCCGTTGTGGCCTACAGCCGCCATGCGGCACAACGGCGTGGTCTCAAGGATCGCGCTTTCATGCGTACCATGCATGTAAGCATCAAGAGTTGTACGGACGCAAGCAGGGGAGCTCCCCTGGACGCAAGGGTCCTGTCTTGGCTCCTTCGCGGGGCGGCGAGCTTGGGTACGTGGCAGCAGCCCGTGCGGCACTTCGGCCCGTGCAGCTTTGCAGTGTTCAGATATTCGCATACTTGCTCGCTTGCTTTACGTCGCCACCTTGCACAGACATGCTGTTGCGGCAGACATGAATAGTCTAGCTTGGGTCGCGCTATTGTGCACGCTCGCAGTAGGAGGTGCGATGCATACGAGCAGATACGAGCAGTGATACTAGTGTTGCTAGCAGCTCTGCATGGACTGTCGCTGGAACTACACCTGTTGCTTATGCCACCCGCACAGTGCTTTCAAAGAACGTTGAACAGGAGGAGGTGCTGATCGGCTGGCGTGGCGAGACCTATGACCCGAACGGGGGCAAGGTGTGTTCAGCGGCAAGAGCATACGCGAAGTCCCCTGCGGGCTCCAGCACTCCTGCTCCTTCGCTGCCGTGTACACGCAGAACGCAACCGCTGAGGTGCAGCAGCCGGCGCAGACTGTTCGCGGGGAGAAGGAGCCCTGGTAAGCAGCGTTGCGGTCCCCTCACGCCTTCCGCATGCCCCACGACCCCGCCGCCCGGCCTGTCAGCCACGCACTTCCTCTAGCCCCAAGTGCCCTCACCGCAGCCAGCACAGGTTCTGGCCAGCTCAGAGGGACCCGGAAGCCAGGCGCTCATGCGCCCTGCCTTTCCCGTGGCACCGAACCCCAACCCCGCGCAACGCCGCCGCCTGCGGTACTGTGCAGGGTTGAGACCATCAGCTGGGCACCGCGTGCCTTTGTGCACCACAACTTCCTGACGCCAGAGGAGTGCGACCACCTCGTGAACATCGGCACCCAGCGGGTGAGCGCGGCGGCGGCGACCTTTGGGGCCGTGCCGCGCTGCCGCCTGTTCAGGCGCATACGCGCCGTCTGTGCACCTGCCAGCAGCTGGCTTAAAAACGCCGCATCCAAGCCCCCCACCCATGTACTCCCGCCTCGCCCCCTCACTACCCGGGTACACTGCAGACACGTCCAGACACACATGTCCGGCCCAATGTCGTGCCCCTGCTCCTCCCATCTCCCAGGTCAGCCGGTCGCTGGTGGTGGACAGCAAGACGGGCGCATCCAAGCTGGATGACATCCGCACATCCTACGGAGCGGCCTTCGGGTAGGGGCCAGGCAGCAGGACGAAGGACGAAACGGGGCGCCGGTAGCGCAGCAGGACCGGGCGCGCAGGGTTGGCTGGCAGTCCAGGAGCAGCACATGCCTGGGCCGCGGCAGCGCTAGCGGCTTTGCAGCCCCCAGCAGCAGCTCGCGGTCATTAACGCCTGCCCCACATGCTGCCACTGATGGGGCGAGCTGACAAGGTCGACGGTGGGACAGCGGTTAGCCCCGGATGGCTCCCACTCTTGGGGCCCGCTGCCGCGGCGATGAGCGCGTCGTGCTGGCGGGCCGCAGGCGTGGCGAGGACCCCGTGATCGCCGAGATCGAGATGCGGATAGCGGAGTGGTCGCACCTGCCACCCGAGTACGGCGAGCCGATGCAGGTGGGAGCGGGAGGCACTGGGCGCGCGTGTGCGCTTGCAGCGACCCCGCGGTACCGGAGGGACAGCGGGCGGCTGAGAGGCGTGTGCTTGGTGTCAGCGCCGCCCGCCGGCCCCTGGCCCACCCGTCCTGGGCGCAGATCCTGCGCTACGTCGACGGTCAGAAGTACGACGCACACTGGTGGGTGCAGCGACTCGCCTGGTGGCCGACGAGGCCAGCCGGGGCAGCAGCATGTGATGCACCTGGGTTTTGGGTTGACTGGGCAAACCAGCTGTCGATGGCGTTAAGTACGTTCTCTGCCTGACCCACTTGGCCCCTCCCATGCGCCGTCCCCGGTACCTCGCATGCCCGCATACGCCGGGCTGCTGTGCCACCGCAGGGACTGGTGAGCAGGGCTGTGCAGCTCCTTCGGAAGCTGATGTAGAGTCTCGTCAGCGGTTCAGTGGACCCACTGCTGTGTGCACGAGGCCGGCAGCGAGCGACTGCGCCCGCTGCCTCCTCTGCCGCTGGCGGCATGCGGGCCTCCGCCCAGGCTACTGCCCTCGGGGCCCACGGCCCCAGCCGCCCCGACCCCACCCACCCACCTCACCCCGGCTGCCGCCACGTCCGGGCGCCCCACGACGCCCCAGGTTCGACGACCCGGTGCACCACAAGTCCTACCTGGCGGACGGCAACCGCTACGCCACCGTGCTGCTGTACCTCAGCGGTGGGTGGGCAGCGAGGGGCTGCCACCTGCGCACCGTGTGTTGGGTAGAGTAGTGGGTAGCCCTGGCGACATGGTGCCAGCGGCGGCCGCTTCGCCACGGTTCGTTCTGCTCCACCTCGGCGGCGCGACGTGGCTATGCGCGGAGCTGTGGTCTGTGTGCGGGGCTGCGTGCGCGCTGCGTGGCGCCCGTGGCGGTGGCGGCCCATGGCGGGACGCGTGCCGCCTCGTCGTGGGGGCCGAGCTTGGCCGGCACCTGAGCCGTGCACGCCTGCAGCAGCCGCCAGCTCCGCCCAAACCGCCGTGGTGCTCGCCTCTCGCCCGCAGAGGTGGAGGAGGGCGGCGAGACCAACCTGCCGCTCGCGGACCCCATCGACGCAGCCGCGCAAGTGAGCACCCTTGTCCAGGCACCAGAACTCTACGGGGCCAGCTCTACGGGGCCCTGCATGCTGCCCGCTCCTCCGCCTGGCCTCGGCCTCGCCCCCACAGTGCCCGACCTCTCCACCTAGCCGCCCTGCCGCTGACGCCGCTGACGCGTATCTCCCCCCTTTGCTGCCTGCAGGTGCTGCCGAACCCCTCCGAGTGCGCCAAGAAGTGGGGCATCAGCGTGCAGCCGCGCAAGGGCGATGCGCTGCTGTTCTTCGACATGGTGCGGCAGCGGGCGGGCTAGGGGAGGGAGCCGAGAGAGGCGCAGAGTGGGGCGAGTCGGCGACGGCGGTGGGGGTGCGTGTGCTGCAGTGGCTGCCGGCGCGCACAACTGCGAGGCCGGCGAACTCAGAGCAACGTAACCCTGCCGTATCTTCCCGGTCGACGCCCCGTAGGACGTCGGCGGCGCCGAGGGCGACCGCAAGGCCCTGCACGCGTCCTGCCCCACGCTCAAGGTGGGGACGAGCTTGGTGGCGCCCCCCTCCTGAGCCGGCGAGGCGCGCCTGTTGCGCCGTTGTTGCCTCCGCACCTCCTGCCTCCGCAACCGGAGCCCGCCAGCCAAGCAGCCTAGCAGCGTCTGGAGAGTCTGGAGTGTCTGGAGTGCCGTGCCGGCACCACACAAGCAGCTCCTGCTGCATACAAGAACACACGCATGTCCCTTCCCTTTCCCGTCCCTCTCCCCCAGGGCATGAAGTGGACGGCCACCAAGTGGCTCCACAACAAGCCCTACAGTGGGTGTGCCGCCCCACACCAGGCGCCGCCGGGGCGCTCCGCAGCGGCAGCGAGGCGCCGGAGGGCCTTCCTCCTCCACCAAGCCCAGCCCTGTGCCTAGCCTTCTGCAAACCCTTGTGCGGCGCGTCCGCTTCTCGCAACCCCACCCTGCCGCGCGCCCCGTCGCCACCGCACCACGTGCCTGACCCAGGCGCCTCCACGCCACGCTCCCTGCCCTTCTTCCCCCGCGCCGCCATCCGCAGTGGGCCGCTACGACGCGCTCCGCACCGCCGGGCGCTGCCAGGACAGTGCCGGCGACTGCGCGGCGCGCGTCGCGGCGGGCGAGTGCGAGGCCAACGGCGGCGCCAACAAGCTCGTGGGCCGGGCAGGCGTCTGCCGCAAGAGCTGCGGCGACTGCCGGGACTGCCCGCCGGGCGACGTGCTGTGCGAGCGGCGCAACATGCGCAGCCTGGTGCAGGACCGGCTGGCCAAGGCGGCGCGAGGCGGGGAGGGGCAGGCAGCGGCGCAGCCCAAGTAGAAAGGGATGCGAGTGTGGGGGTGGGGCCGGGGACGAAGGGGGAGGGCTGGTGGCGTGCGTTGCGAGGGTGTGGGGATGTGGCTGAGAGGCGCGGGGAGGTGAGGAAGGTGGGGCGAGAGCGGTGGGGAGAGGCGCGATTGATGAGAGTCCTCGGGGTTCGGCATGGCTGTTTACTCGTTGGTGCTCGCTGCTGGCGGGGAGAGAGGCGCGCTCGTGGATGCTTGCGGCGCGGCGCAGGCCGGCCCACGCAGGGCTCAGGGCTAGGTCGCGGGGGTGCGGAGGCTTGGCGGCGGGGCCGGGGGGCTGAGCGTGTGAGTCAGCCGGCGATGCCGGAGCCGGTTCGGAAAGCGCAATCGCCTTTGGGGTCACTGCACCATATTGCAACCCTCGCGCGACAGCTTGCTTAATCCTGCTCGATACCACGCTCGCTCGTAAGCATTCCAACCTGGGCGTTACCAGCGCCAACGCTTATTACAACGCTTGTCGGCAAGGAGCACTCACCGCTCGGCGAGCTCTCGGTCCTCGTCAGCAACACCAGGAGCAGCCGGCCGGAGAGGACATCAAGATGCAGGCCATGCCGCAGCGCAACGGCTCCGTGGAGGCGGCTGTGGAGACTATGCGCGACCACCCGCATCGCGCCGACCCAGGGGTCAACGAGCGTCGCCGGCAGCCCAACTCGTTCTTTTTGCAAGCCCATTCGCTGCTCTTCCTAGCGATGGGGTCGGTCGCAAGCGTCGCCGACTTCGTCACGAAGCCCGTGCGGAGCCTCTTCACTCGCCTCCGCCGCGGACGCAAGGCCAAGCTCGACTGAGACCCTGCGTGACATAACTTTCATGTGTGACTCGTAGCGCAATGCGCCTCGGGCTGGTTGCTGCGCGATTGGCTTGTCCGGGACACTCGGGTTTGTGTTGCGCGCGTTGTTGCTGTTTTCTAGCACTGCACACACATACATTCAGCAATGTGACTGCGTTAAATTTGTTGTAACGCCATTCGACGGACTTTGTCGACGCACTGTGCGGCAAGCGAGCGACCAAACCCTCGCTGACAGCGAACCAGCGACAGCAGCCGGTACAGCTCTAGACTCGTGCGAGGTTCAGCGCTGGATCAGGGCTGCCGCGGCAGCCGCGCATCGAGGAAGCAGCGGTGTCGACCCTCGCAGGTGGGGGGTCGGCGGATGGTGGGCCGTGGCCTCATCAGAGCTGCACCCTGCGTTGCACCCGTAGCCACCCCTCGCCAGCCTTGGACGGGGCCCAGCACCAGCACTTGGAGCTGCAGTTGCCCGTTGGGCCGCATGCCCCCTCCAGCGCACGAGCAGCGCAGGGCCAGCTCTGATCCTGCCTCACGAGCACTTCCGCCAGCCAGCCCCGCCACGTGCCTGCCACCCGACCACGGCCCTCAGGGTCCGCCTCCCCCACTCGCCAAGCAGCCTCACCGCCGCCGGCCCTACCCGGCAACCGCTCGGGCCAGCGCGGGCGGCGCGGCCCCGCGCGCCGCCGCCCCTTGAGCCGCCGCCGCCGCCGCCGCCGCCCCTTGAGCCGCCGCCGCCGCCGCCGCCGGCCCTTGAGCCGCAGACGCCGCCGCCGCCGGCCCTTGAGCCGCCGCCGCGACCGCCGCCGCCGCCATGACACCGCAGACGCCGCCGCACGCGGGGCACCTGTCCCCCGAGGCCGCCCCTCCCGGCCAGCAGCAGTATCAGCACACCCATCCGCCCCAGGCGCGGTTGCCGCAGGTGGCCCAACAGTCACATCCGCTCCCTGTCGTGGACCTGTACGGCTTCAAGCTGGAGCTGGGACCCCGGCAGGCGGCAGACCTGCAGCGGGCCCGGGCGCACTACCCGCTGTGGGTGTCGTTGGACCGGGAGCGGTTGGGCTGGGGCCACAGGGGCGAGGGCGTTGACCGGGGGCGTTAGCAGCAAGCGATGGCGTTCACGGGGCGGAATGCAGCGCACCCCCACCGGCGGCGACGCTCTGTTGTTGCGGGGGCAGTGCCCGGAGCCGGCGGCTGCTCGCCCCGACCTGGCAGCTGTCAGCGTGGTGGCCAGGCCGCCTTGGCTGCTGCTGAGCGCCCACACCGTCCCGACACACTGTCCGGGCCCGCAGGCAGGAGCTGGCTTGGGCCAAGTACGCGGCGGAGAAGCGGCTGCCGGATTCGGCCAAGCTCAAGCGCCTGGTGCGGGAGGGCGTGCCGCCTCGGCTGAGGGGTGAGGACGTGAGGCGGGTCGGGGGCGGGGGGGAGGAGCCAGGCGCTTGGGCGGCCGGGAAGGGGGTTCTGAGCCGTGTGGCGGAGGGGGCCGAGGAAGCGCTTGGCGGTTGAGGGACGGTATTGAGCGCATGCAGCGGACTGGCTGACTGCGCAAGCCCACGAATGCGCCTCACTGGGGCATTTGCTGGCCCGGCGGTGCCACGAGCTCTGCCTGCCCCCGCTCCGAGTGCACCGCTGTGGCCACCCCACGATGACCCGACCCGACCCCGGTCCTGAACCTCGCCGCGCGCCAGGCTGGGTGTGGTTTGAGGTGTCGGGTGCCCGGGCGCTCAAGGCGGCCCGCGGCGGGGACAGCTACTACGCCAACCTGTGCCGAGCGGCGGGGTCCATGAGCAAGGCGGCGGAGCAGGTGGAGCTGGTGAGTGGAGGGGCTCGTGGTATGCATGCAATGAGGTGCATATGCATTGTAGTGCTCGCTCTCTGCATTGGCGAGAAGGCGGTGAGGTGGGGTGGGGTAGGGTGGGGTGAACACGTGTGAACGTGTCGAGGGTCACTGGGGCCTGGGGGCGTGGCGTGGAAGGAGGCAGCAGCCGGGTAGGGCGACAGCGCAGTGGGGGGCCTCGCTTGGGGTGCGAAGCAGGCGGGAGGTGCGGTAAGCGGCGTGGCCGAACCTGTGCCCAGCCCGACTGGGTGGGCGGGCAAGGCCGGCGGGAGGGGCAGCAGTAGCGCCGCCCACAGAGGCAGGCTAAGGGAGCAGCTGACAGCGACCTTGCGCCGCCTGCCTCCGGCCCCTCCACCACCCGCAGGACCTGCCGCGCTCCTTCCCCGGCCACCCCTACCTGTCGGGATGCGGCGCGGGCGCGGCCGCGCTGCGGCGGCTGCTGGTGGCCTACTCGGTGCACAACCCCGGGGTGGGCTACTGCCAGGGCCTCAACTACCTGGCGGGTAAGGCGGCTGGTTGCTCAGCAGCACCCTGGTACTGGCATGCATCACAGTATCATGATCATAGGGTAGCGTGGTGATACAGCACACAGCGTCAAGCACGGCGCTCAGCGACCTGGCGGTTCAGGCAGCTGGATGGCTGCAGGCCACCTTGTTCAAGCATGCGGTACTGGTTTTGTCTTTTCGTGTGTGCACGGGGCCTTAACTGGAGGGTGAGGGAGTTCGCTGACTCCTCGCCCTTACCTCCTGCCCCGCACCCGCCGCCGTACAACAGTGCTGCCCCTGGTCAGCCCCATGCCCCCACCTGCTGCTGCCCTTCCCGTCCCTTCCCAGCCCCGCCCGCCGCCCTCCCTGCGCTTGTGCGACGTGCAGGCACGCTGCTGGTGGGCGTGGACCGGCAGGAGGAGGAGGCCTTCTGGCTGCTGGTGGCGCTGGTGGAGAGTATCGCATTCCCGGTGCGCGCGTCCCTGCCTGGATGGCCGCTGGGGCCGCTAGAGCACTGTGTTTCGCCCAGTCTGCCCCCCGTTGCCCAGCAATGCGGGGCCTGCCGCATCACCTCCCTCAGCACACACCACCCACCACACCCGGCCCCAGCCCCCTGCCTAACCCCCTACCTCCTCCCGCCCCTGCACCCAGGGCACCTTCAACACCTCGCTATCGGGATGCCACGTGGACATGCGCACGCTGCAGGTGGGCGGTGTGCGCGGAGCCGGGGGGGACTTTGTGCTAGGGTGTCCGCCGACCTGGTGTCGGCCGACCCTGCATTCCGCCGGCCCCGGGCCCCCTCCGCTATGCACACCCTTCGTTATCTCCTGCACCACCGCTCCTCTATGACTGTCCGTGCCTCCTCTCCCATGTCCTGCCCTGCCCTGTTGCCACCGACCAGCCCTGCCCTGCCCTGCCCGCCCGCCCTGCCCGCCGGCAGGAGCTGGTGGACGCCAAGCTGCCGCGGCTGGGGGCGCACATGAGGGCGCTGGGCTGCGACACCTCGCTCATCGCCACAGACTGGTTCCTGGTGCGGCTGCGGGGGCCGGGGCGCGGCAGGGACAAGGGCGGCGTCCTGGGGCCCTGGTGGTGCCTGGTGATGCCTGGTGGTGTCTGGTGGTGCCTGGTGGTGCCTGGTGCCATTCACGGTCAGCGGGTGGGCAGTGGCCTCGGCCCCCGCTTGCACTGCAGACGTGGCCCTGTTGGGTGGTCCAGTGGGGCTGCTGCTTTCGCGCAAGCGCTCAGCAGTGCACGCCTGGCGCGACGGCCGCGGCCGGCCGGCTGCCAAGGAGCCGGTAGGCGTGCTCAGCGCCCGCAGCGCCCCGCCGCACCTCGCGGCCCCAAGGCCTACTCCCCTCTGCCCCTCTGTCCCTCTGCCGCAGACCATGTTCACCGCCTCCATGCCGGCTGAGTCGGCGTGCAGGGTACTGGACGCGGTCTTCAGCGAGGGGGCCAAGGTGGGGCCCCCGGCCCCCCGCCTGCGCCTTGGCACGTGTGACCGACCCCATGGTACATCCCCCTATGCCCACACCGCTGCCGGCGTGGCCTCCCCTCCCAGTGCTGCTCGGCGTCGTGCACCCTTCCTCTCGGGCGGCCATCTCCCCTTCCCGTCACAAACCCGCACACAATGTGGGCCGGGAATCGCGTTCCTTCGAGAAGTCGCTAGGCTTCGCTTCCCGCACTGGTGCACCTCAGAGCATCCTGTCTGCAACGCACGACAAACGCGTCACCAAAGCCCAGGGCATTCCCCCGGCGGCCTGCGGCCAGGTCCTCTTCCGCGTGGCCCTCTCAGGCTGCCATCTACCCATCCCGCGAACCCCGCTCTCCCAGACACGCTTGTACCCCCTTCCCCCCCCCGGCGGCCCACGGCCAGGTGCTGTTCCGCGTGGCCCTGGCGGTGCTCAAGAGTGCAGAGGCGGACCTGCTGCAGGCCAACAACGCAGGTGGGGAAAGGGGCCACACGGGCAGGGGGCACAACTTGCGGACTTGCAGGGCCTGCCGCAGCAGTTGTTGGGCCGCCCGCAGCCCTGAGTAGCGGCGCTCCGTGCTGCCTCCGTGGGTGCCTACGCCCACCTCCATTGGCACACGCTTTAGTCTTCATACTCCTTTTTAAACCCGCATAGGCTCCGTCCCGCCGCCCTCCCTCCCTCGACTGACTCCCCGCCCTCCCTCCCTCCCTTCCCCCTTCAACCCAGGCGACTTCATGCGGCTGGTCAAGGACTGGGTGAGCCAGCTGTTCAATGTGCACGAGCTGCTGGCGGTGGCCTTTGACGGCATCGGCAGGTGCGGCCGGGCTGGGCTGGGGGGAAAGGATGCAGGGCGGCGAGGCGGGGCGGCGGGCAGCAGAGCGACACGGGCGGCCCACCGTAAACAACCGCCCGCCCTGGCGCACAGCAGCACAGGGGCCGGCACAGCAGCACAGGGGCACAAAAGCGAAAGTACGCGAAGGCAGCACGGGGCACTGCCGGCAGCCGGAGTCCAGGCCAACCGTGAAGGACCGCTTGCCCTGGCGCCGCGCTCAGCCAATGCGCGCAGCGTTGTACCGCGGCCTGCGCACTTTGGGTGTGCGGCCCCTCATGCTGCTCCCCCCCTCCCCTGCATGTGCCGAGCGCAGCCTATCAATGTCGGACCTGGACGCGCTGCGGAGGGCCAAGGAGCTGGAGGTCCGGGTGAGCGGCCGCCGCGCTGCCTGACTGCTGCACGAAGCGTGGTGCGGCCAGGGAAGCGGCTGGTTGCTGCAGGACGCACCGCTGACGGCCCTTCTCGCTGCGCCGCGCCGCTGCTGCAGGCGCTGATGGAGAAGCGGAGGGCGCAGCGCAGCCAGCAGCAGCAGTCCCGGCCGGGGCAGGGCTCGTAGCGGTGGAGGCGGATGCGGATGGACGTGGCCGGCACGGCCGCGATGTGCACAGCCGGGCTTGGACCATTACCATGGTTACACACTCCCCTCAAACCCGTGTCACTAGCTCCATGCACCTGCCGCTCGCCGCAACATACACACAGCGTGCGGGCCCCGCCGCCCCCGTACCCAGAGCGGCAGCAACCCTGACTCTTTTGTCCCCCCGCGGCACGCCCCCAGCAGCGTCCATAAGCTCCTGTCAGCCCCCCAGCTCCGTCTCTGCAGGAGTCGCTCGTCCCAACCACCATCGCAACGTAGCAGAAGCTCCTGGCCGCAGCGAGCGTAAGCGCATGACCGTCCCCGCATTTCACGCCATCGTGCCCAGAGCGCCCACCGGCCGCAGCTCCCTTACTTCGCCATGGCTGCGGTACTCGAACATGGGGTCGAATAGAGTGTTAGCGCACATCCAGAGCAACGGCGTGACAAAAAGAGCGCACGGAGAGTCTGCATCGCTGCACAAGCGGTGCTGCTCACCTAGCGTCTCCTCTTCACGCTGCAGGTACCAGTCCCGCCGGTTGAGCGCTTTCTGCCACAGGTCCTTGTTGTTCGACCAGGCAGGCTTGGTCTCACGCCACATCTGCACCTTGTCAAGTCCGAAGAGACCAATCGTCCAAATGCCGGTGATAACAGCAAGCGAGGGAATCGCGTTCCAACCCATGGCGTGGATGTGTACGCAAAGTAGCCCTTAGCGGCAGGTCCTATCTGGTAACGAGACCTGTGGCACCACCCTAGTAGTATGTCTGAGGCTGAGGCTCTGGCCCGGACAGTCCCGGCCCATCGCAACCCGATGCACAAACAGCTGCCCTGCAGCCCTGGCCGGAGACATTGCTCCACCCCCTCGTCTTGTGAGCTCAAGAAACAGTTTGAAGACGATGGGGACTGAACTTTGCCCGTGATCAGCTGTTCCGGCACAGGCGTCGCGCGACGATGCGATACACAGGCGCCGCCGCGCACGGCGACGACCTCGACGCTGAGCAAGTTCAGCGGCTAGCTGAGGTTCTGGCCGCGACAAGCGGCGGGGGCGCAACGTCGACGCTCCTGGACCTGGGCTCTGTGTGGCGGGATGGCCAGCACGAAGGCGCCAGGGCCGGACCCGATTTCGTCGTCCCCCTGCCCCACGCCGACCCCGGGCGCTTCTGGTAGGCCACCATAGTCGGTCAGCCCCAGCTTGCGGCGCCGGGCCTGCCTCTGCCACCTCAGGCCAGCCGCTCCCCGCCCAACACGCCCGCCGCCTGCCTCCCGCAGGGCCGCCAGACGCCCCGTAGCCTCCCCGCACAACCCGCGTTCGGCGCCCAGCGCAGCCCTGAAGCACAGCACCCTCTATGCCACGAGTCCCGAGGCCTCTGGCCCGGGCGGCCGGCGCCTGTGGGCGGCCAAGGCTCCTCGGGCCGCAGCCTACCGGCTATCGGCCCCTCACCACCCGGCCACGCTGCAGTTGGCCGCCGCCATGGCAGCTTCCTTCACCTCCTCCAAAGCCGCCAACGCAGCGGCTGCTGAGGGCATCCGCGGCTTCGGCAGCAGCAATGGACGGCGCAGGGCGGCGGGCTCCGCAGCCGGCGAGGCAGACTCGCGCGCGGGGCCGGGGCCCAGCTCGGGCTGGGCAGCAGCGTCCCGGCTGCAGGCCGCGGCCGCGGCCGCCAGCGGCGCCAGCTGGGCGCAGCGCTCCCTGCAGGCCTCTAGCTCCCACGGGGGCACTAGCACCTGCCACGACGGCGGCGCCAGCAGTGCCGCCACGGGGCCCGCCGCGGCCAACCAGCTGGGCGGCAGCGAGCAGGCGACCGGGGCGGGCGCCGGGGCGGACGCCGTGCCGACCGGGGCAGCACCTCGGCGGCCGGCCGCCTCGCGCGCCGCCGCTGCTGTGCCGCCATCGGTGCCTGCGCTGGCTCTGGGCGACGTGTTCCTGGCCTGCAACACCGTGGCGGGGCTGCAGGCGGCGGTGAGGGCGCAGGGGCCCTAGGGCTGGGCGGGGCAGGGAGGGGCAGGGAACGAAGGGGTGGGCGGGGCAGGGACGAAGGAGTTGCCACGAGCAAGAGGTACGGGGGGTGCACGGCCGGTCAGCTGGGTCAGCTGGGACTTCACACTATGGCGGGGCTGCAGGCGGCGGTGAGGGCGCAGGGGCCCCGGGGCTGGGCCGGGCCAGGGGACCGGTGCTGGGACACCGGGCCGGTGCTGGGAGAGGCAGGGAAGGGTCCTCAGGGGCCTGGGGCCCGCGCGAGTAGCCAGTGCTCAGTAGGGTGGGACTGCCGGGCGGGGTTGGGGACCGATGCGGCCTCGCACTTTGGCTGCTGCTGCTGCTTGGGCTGGGGCCGACTCGTGGCACCACAGAGCAGGACTCGCTAGCTAGGCGAGGGCGCCCGTCGTGCGGGGCCCTGGGTTTCATCCGCCCCACCCTGCACGCGAGCGCGCTCGCTGCCCCACCCCGCCCCCACTGCACCGCCCGCCCCGCCCTGAGCAATGCGCGAGTGTGACGGCACGCTTTAACCCTACAGGTACAGCCTCACCCCCAATGCCATCACGGCCCTTCTGCGCCGCCGCCCTCCCTCGGCCCTCCACGCGCAGGACGAGTGGGACATGGCCAGCGTCCTGGCGACCCCGCCGCCGCCACAGCAGCAGCAGCAGCAGCAGCCGTCGGGCTCGGGCGGCGGTGCAGGCGGCGGTGCAGGCAGCAGCGGCGGCACCGCCGCCTCTGCCGCTGCCCTGGACCCGGGGTCGGAGATGCTGCTGCGGATGTCGGCCCCCGTGGCGGGGCAGCGGCTCATGTTTGTGAGCCAGGAGGGGGCCGAGGTGGTGCGCAGGGCGCTGCTGCTCAGCAGGTGCGGAGAGGTGGGGGGGCGAGCGGCAGTGGGGAACAGGGAGGGCAGAGGGCGGTGGTGAGGGAGGCGGGGGTGGGGCCGGCACTGGCGAGGGCGCATGGAGGGACAGTGGAGGGGCGGTTGGGGCTGGGCCACGGCCAGCGCGCGGGCGCAGGGTTTTGAGGGCTGGGGCCGGGGCGGTGCGGCCAGTGCCTACTGTGTTGTCGTACGGCAGAATAGCCAGCCATGCCTCGTACTCACGCCTGGCGTTTGCTGCCCGGTCGTACAAAGGTACGACGAGATCATGGCTGAGCGCAAGGCCAGGGCCGGCGGCCGAGTCGAGCCCGTCAACGGCCGCGGCGGCGGCGCCAGCGGCAGCGGCAGCGCCGACGATGATGACGGCAGCGAGCTGTCGGACGAGTCAGGCCCGGGCGGCGGCGGCGGCGGGCCGCTGGCGGCGCTGCGCCGCTGGGCGACGGCTCGAGCACCCTGGGCCTCCGACGCCGCCGAGCGCGGCTCGGCCGTCAGCGAAAACGGCGGCGGCAGCCGCGGCGGCGGCGGCGGCGGCGGCTCGGAGGTCGGCAGCTCCGACGTGCCTGATGTGGGTCGGGCGTTGTACGGCACTGCGCGTGAGGTGCTGCTCGCGGCCCTGGCGGCTGTTTCGGCCGGCTTGGGTGGCCGCGGCCTGGCGGCCGAGGGCGCGGCGGCGGCGGCGGCGGCGGAGCGGCCGCGGCTGCCGGCGCCGGCGGTTGCGCACCCGCTGCCTCTGCCGCGGCACCTGTGGACCCGCGCCGTCAGCGCGATCGACGGCCCGGCGGCGGCGCCAGGACAGCCCGCGGCCGGCGGTCAGGCTGAGTCATCGTCGACGTCGTCGTCGTCGTCGTCTGCGGCCGAGGAGCAGCGGGTGGCGGCGCTCATGCTGGAGCTGCGGCAGATGGGTGGGTGCGGGCCGGGGCGTAGGCGGGCGCTAAGGGGGCCACTAGTCGCAAGGTACGGGGCGTGGTTGTTTGGGCGGCCGGCAGGGTTGCCCACCTCCGGTGCCTGCGCAAGGCAACCGGACCCGTGACACGATCTTGGTCGCCGGACCGTAAGCCGCCCCGTGCATGTTGCCCGCACAGAGGAGGAGCGCGTCATCCGTGACGCGGAGGCGCTTCTGGCCGCCGCGGGCCGCCAGCCCAGCGCCGAGCCGCCCTCCGCCGCCGCCGCTGGCGAAGCGCTCACCGTCGGCCTCCGCCGCGGCGGCGGAGGCGCCTCGTCGGGCCCCTCCGACTTCCTGCCGCCCTTTTCCTTCTCCAGCTACGTGGCCCGGCTGCCGCTGGAGGCAGCGCTCAAGGCCCTGCTGGCCACGTCACAGCAGCCGCAGCAGGCGCAGCACGGAGCAGCTGGCGGCGGCGGCGGCGGTGGCGGCGCGGCGGCGCCGTCGCGGCGGCGGTTCCTGCTGGTGGCCGACGCGGCGGACGAGCAGGCGGTGGCGGGGGCGCGCGAGCTGGACGAGGCGGCTGCCGAGGCGGCGGCGGAGGTAGCGGCGGAGGTGGCGGCGGAGCTGGCGGCCCGTGCGGCGGCGGAGCGGGCGGCGGCGGCGGCGGCCGGCGGAGGGGATGCGCAGGAGGCGCCGCCGCCGGCGGCCCCGCCTGTGGTGCCGAACATACGGCACGGCATGCGGGTGAGCGGCTTGGGGCAGTGCTCACTCGGGTATGCGCTGCGTTCGTCTTTCTTGCTTGGGACATTGCTTTGGGCAGGGGTGTGCCGCGTGTGGGTCGCCGTGTTCTTGGTCTGCTGCACATGATGCGAGTTGTTTTACGAACCCCGCCGTACATCCATACCCGTACAGGTGGCGCTCAACCTGTACGACAGCGGCCGCGACCACTGGGTCCTGGACGTGGTGGACGAGGCGCCCAGCCTGCCCGACGGCCGGCCGCTGGCCGGGGGCCCGGGCTCGGGGGCCCCGGGCAGCGCGGCGGCCGGGCCCGGCGGCGGCGAGCCCGCGCCGCTGCCGGCCGAGCGCTTCATCAGCGGGACGCCCAGCGGGCCGTCGGAGGAGCTGGTGGGTGGCACGCCTCGCTGCCTTGATGCAGTTGGACCGAGTGCTGCCACCAGCGCCGCATGCACAGCCCCCATGTCTGCCTGACGGTAGCACACGACTGCCTGCGCGCCCAGCCCTCCCACGCCTCCTTACCCCATCCCTCCCCTCTATGAACAAGCTAGTCTGTGACCCCTACCCCCCGCAGGGCGGCCTCATGCACCTGCTACAGCAGGAAGACCCCTCCGCCTCCGCCACCACCACCTCGTCGCCCTCCGCGGCCGGCCCCACCCCCGGCCCCCGCACGCCGCTCTTCCTGCTGCCCGGCGTCACGCTGTCGCTGCGCGCCGCCGACGGCGCCGTGCTGCGGCTGCGGCCCGCCTTCCTCAGCCTGCAGCAGCTGCTGGCGGCGGCGGGCCTGGCGCGCGACGCGGCGGTGGCGGGCTGGCGGCGGCGGCGCTCGGCGGCGCGGTGGAAGGTGGCGGCGGCGGTCGAGGTGCTGTCGGTGCACCACGCGGGTACGGCGGGGGCGGGTGGCGGTGATGGTGTGGGGGTGGAATTGGGGTGAGGAGAAGCCGTGTGCATACATGCTGGCCTCTGACCCTAGCGACAGCTCTCGCTATCGCCACCTGCCGCTTGTTAACCTCGCTCCTGCCTCGTACGGCATGCAGCCCCGGAGCTGTGCCTGCATGCGCACCCTCCTGCTGCACACAAGCATACGTGCGCCAACCCAACACCCCCCACACACACACACCCACACCCACACCCCCACACCCCCCAGGCTTTCCCATCATGACCCGCCTGGCGCCCCGGCCCCCGGGGCCCGGCGACGCCAAGGCGGGCAGCGGCGGCGACAAGAGCAGCGAGGAGGAGGACGAGCAGCTGCCGGAGGCAAAGGAGCTGCTCAAGGAGATGGGATACGGTGGGGCGGCAGGCGGGGGTAGGGGGACACCGGCTGCCTCATGCCCATGTGGGGCAGGCAGAGAAGTGCTGCTCGACCTATCGGGATGCGGGTAAGCGGCAGGGCTGAAAGGGGGCAGGCGCCAGATGGTGGACAGGTTGGGGCCAAGTGGCCTCCGGGTGGCGAGCGCTGAGGCCCGCCTCTGCCAGGCCACCTCAGGCCCAGCTCCGCCCGCCCTCGCCCTCGCGTGTGGCCCCCTGCGGCGCAGGCCCCCGCCCGCCGCGCCCCTCCGGCGCCCTGGCCGCGCCCCCGCCCACGGGCGTGCTGCGCGTGCTGTCCACCCTGGCGGTGGGCGTGCTGAGCGCCGCCGCCTGGGGCGTGGCCAGCGCCGCCGACGTCCTGGACGAGCTCTACACGCGGACGCACTGGGGTAGGTCGAGTCTGGGCGGCGGGGGGGCTGCGTTGCCGGCACTGGGTCAGTGCGGGCGCTTTGCGCCTTGCGGCATGCGCCGTTCCGGTACGGCAGCGGGCGGCTACCAGCGGATGGCTGAGCGGGGACGCCAGCGCGCGTCTGGCTGCTGGGACCGGGGCGGGCGAGGCCCGCCTGGCCCATGGCGCCGCGCTGCTCGCGCCCACGCGGCTGCCTCGCCAACTCCTCCGCGCCCCGCGCCAGGCCTGGAGGAGGTGGGCGTCCCGCAGCACCTCAACGTCCGCCCCACCACCCTGGAGGAGCACGTGGCGCAGCTGGCGGCCGCCAACGCAGCGGCGGCGGCGGCAGCCGCCCCCGCCAAGCAGCGCGC